>SSNR01000052.1:830181-853780 GCA_006937965.1 Callopanchax toddi | reverse complement strand
TCCGCCCCTGGAACAGTCTATTTTTAGCAGTTTAAGCTTCAGTTTGTCTGTTTATTGTGTTGCTTGTCAGCTTCTTTTAGATTGGGATTCTGTGAATTACTGCAGCAGAATTAATAGTGAAATGCTTTTTTTTTTTTTCTTAAGATTTAATCAAGACCAAAAGAAAACACCCAACAGAAACTGCAACGTTTAGAGTTTTTGGTGACATCATGATGTCAGCTGGCTTCATGGGCATCAATAATGGTTCTGCTGGACCAAACATCTTCTTTGACATATTTGATCACAACAGGCTGGATAGTCGTATATCTGGTCTGGCTCTAGACTGGTTTTGTTCTTTCCTTATGGATTGAACATTTAGTGTAGTAAGGGGAACATAGAAATATGACATATGTGATGTACAATGGGTGTTCAAGATGCAAAGTCAATAAGACATAGCATCAGTTACTCTGACAAAAGTTCTAACAACTGTTTAAGAGTCTGATGGAAAGAAAACGGAGAACGGTACTTGCTCTTGAACTTCATATGAATGTGTACACGGTCATCAAAAGAGGCTAAACCTGTTTATGAAATCAAACTGACACAAAGGGGTTGAACGTTTCCCTTTAAGTGTGCGTCACCAGACCAGCAGGTAAGTAAGTCCCAGACAACTGTTGGTGTGCTGTGTTCCTGTTCTACTCCAGCAACAGACCCAGCTCAGTGAACCTCCTGATCCACGACCAGCAGCGGCGCAGGAATCTGGTCTGATTGCAGTCAGCATGTTCAGACCAGTGCAGGAATTCTCTCACAGGCCGTCTGCCAGTCAGGAATGTGATTCAGTGATGTGATGTCACCAAAAAAAGATAGTAACTACTTCGTAAAATAAACGCTGTTTGATATTTTTTATATTTTTGTTTCACAGAGGTTTTGTGCATCAGTGAAGTTTTTAAAAATCAGCAGCAGGTGATGAAAGGGTTGTTTAAACTTCTACAGATGTGATTTAAATTATTAGAAAGTATTTTTTTAATGATTTAAGTGGATTATATGGATGCAGACTGGATACTGAACCAAAACTCATCAAGTTTTGCTTTTCTTTTTTTTTTTTTTTTTTTAGGTTACTTTATATTCTGATAGAAAATGAATAATATTAATTAAATGCTGAAATAGTGGTGTGGACACTTTCAAATAAATTACAGTATCTATGTACATTTTTTGTACATTTGTTCATAAATTAAATTAACTCAACATGTTTCCTTTGTTCTGCGTGTGTCAGAGGGCTGTAGGGGTCGGGGTGCTTCTGGGAACTGTAAACGCTTTTACCTCGGCCTGGAGATCAGCGGTGCTTGAGGCCTGTTATGTTAAACGGCTAAATGGTTCTGGTGTTTGTGTTCAAACTGATAAAATCAGGGCTGCATTTAAACAGTCAACTGAAACCCTGAGCTAACAGGGCTAATTAAACACTAAATCTACACTGTAAATTGTCTCATCTGTTCTAGAAAAAGAGACTTTTCCCTAAAAATCCATCGATGAACCAAACGAGTGAAGGGATTTTTCTTGTGCTGCTTGATTTATCAGGCTAACTCACTGTGAGCTGGGCACAATGAGGGCTTAGCTGATGGGGGGGGAGGCCTCATGGGTAAATTGAGGCATTTAAAAAGAAGCTCTGTTCAGCGGTAACCTGATCCACACCTGACTGAAGCACGGCATTCCGGTGTGGCCGAGGAAAGAGTTCACAATCACCAGCAAAACCGCTACAGCCAACCCAGAGAGCTGAATAAACTGGTAAAAAACACAATAAGGGACAAAAAAGCGACATTTTCAACTATTTATTGAATAATTTATTGACATTACAGAACATTAAATACAGTCAAATTACAGAGGTGCACATTGCTGGAAGAGAGAAAATCTTTTAATGCAGCGAAAGGAAGGAAGCAGATCTTCTGCGAGGTAAAAATCATTTATTTTATTAACTGATTTATAAATCTGATGTCTACATTAACGTCCCTGTGCAAAAAATAAAGTAGAAAACCAATCCATGTGTTGAAATAAATGGTATCCCGGACCGCTGCTTGGGGAGAAACTTTGACTCGTGTCACATGGAAGAATCCACAAGAAATCAACCCATCTTCCAGTGCAAGGATCACAGTTCCATAGTCATCACCATTCTGCACCATCTGCCTCTACGTTTAATACGCCTCCCTGGTCTGTCTTTAGTCAACGTCAGATACACAGAGCAAGAGGAGGGGAAGTAAGAGAGCAGAAGGTAATGCCATTTAATGGACGGCATTACCAGACAGTATTAGACACCAATATTTACATCTAACCTTGTCTGGTAAGACGCCTATCAACAGGCTCGGAAGGATGACCTCTGACCTTTCATCTGTGCAAAGAGGAAGACGAGTGCTGGAGGAAACAGAACAGCATAGAAACAGGTTGAAATGAGCAGTTCCTCTTTGTGCTGCAGTCACAGGTTGGGTTCTCAGAACAATGTGCTTTCTGTCGTTTGTGCGTTTGAAATGGCCGAGCATGCAGAGAGTGAGCGAATGCAGAGAAAACCCACCGAGAAAAACAGAAAGGTAAGCTTGGTCAGGCTTGGTGAATCTCTAGCAGTCTTAAAATATGTGGCAACATCACAAACATGAAAGAGGAGTGAAGGGGGGGGGGGGGGCTTTTCATGTTACTGCAATTTGGATAATGGAGCTGGGTGGGCAAATAAAGGTGTGGTTTAATATCCCTCACTCCTTCAACAAACAGTTTCTACTTCTTTCTTTATTGTGTCATTTTTATTCTACGTTTGCATATAAACATTTTATTTCTTTCAAGAGAAGATATGAGAAAACGAGGAGAATCTTTAAAAATAAAAAGTGTCCTTCCATTGCATTAAGGTTTTAGGCCATTTAACAGGCAGCTTAAAGTTAATATAAATGATTAAACTCGGATTCATGAAATCATATTTAAATTTCTTTCTAAAGCTTTACAGACCCGGGAGTCTTTTTTTTTCTCTTTTATATGACTCAGGTGAGCTCATGTGTCCGTTTCAGGATGTGCCACGCAGGTAGGGCTAGGTGGACCAATCACTGCCACACAGCACAAAGACCAACACTGTTCAGGGGAGGGAACAAGGAAATGAGGCCCTGCAGGACCGGTGGAACCATCAACCGACTGCTATTCTTTAACTTGGGTGGGGTGAGGTTGCTGTAAAGATTCTTTTTCCCCCTCTTTTTTTTAAAGGCAGTGTGATGAATAATGAGGTTAAAAGGCAAACATTTAATCCTACAGCTGCAAAAAATATATATAAACTTAAAAATCCTAATCATAGCATTCCATCTGTCTTTAATTTTAGTTTTAAAGATCCACCGCAGGATAGCCTGGGGTATCTATGGTGGTTTTATGTCAACAAAAGACAAAAAAAAAGCACACCTTTTCTTGGAATTAACTCATAAACCTGAGCCAGCTCTGCAACACTTCACACATTTCAACTTTTTCTGCTTAGGGAGAAACTCAGGTGCGTCGGAGTCACGTAGACACCCAGAAAACATCGTTACCAGACAGTGTTAGAACAACAGTTGTACAATCCAGCACTGTCAGGTAAGATGGATCCTGGGAACCATTTCTGTCGCTTCTCGAGCGCTTCGCCTGATCCAGGGCCAAGACTGGGGCAGCTAAAGCGGTCTGTCTGGTTGCAGTCAGCAGATGATTATCATCATCATTACCAGGCAGTATTAGAGAAAGTGATGATATCCAATGCTGCCTCGTAAGATGGAGATAAACACCCAAAAAAACCCAAGTATCTACACTCACGGACTTACAGCTACGGAGGAAGTTAAACATTTGCTTGAAGAACATGACGCAATTTAAGTCCCATTTATTATATGAACTCTTCCATTGTTGGAGTAAAGGTTTCAAACTGAGCCAATTTACCAACCAATTAGCAATTATAGTTTAAAATAGCTTCAGAGATAGCATTGAGTGGAGGGACTGCTGAAACTTGGGGTTTACAGCTTAAACTTGTTGTCACAGAAGACTGGGCCACAGAGGTTGTTAATGATTGCCAAAACCTGTTCTGACTAGTCGAACTCTATGGCACAGCGAGGCTGGGAGGGCTGCTTTTCACACAATATATGGCTGTAAGTCATTTCAAAAAGTGTCACCGAGTCTAAAGGCACTCGAGGAGCTGGTTCTGTTACTGTATCCCAACCAGACGGGTGACTTAAGTCGAGTTACTTTGGCGATGATAAGCATGCATCAGCGGATGTTGTGTGCAGCCAGAGAAATAAAACCTTGTTTTTTTTCCCCAGTTTTCCGTTGGTAGACCTCTGAAGCCCTTGTCTTTGTGTTTGCTGTGTGATGAAAGGCTGATGGAATGCTGCTCAGCTCGACCCGAGCCAGCGGCGTGTATGCAGAAGGTCACTGCAACAGCCCTCGTTTACTGAATAACACAGATCATTCACAGGTACAAAGCGTGAAATCCTCACCCCCTGTACTGACTTTTTTTTTTACTTAGCCATACAAAAAGTTCCCCTTTTCTTTAAACAAAAGTAAATTTTCCCAAGCAATGAACTTACTGCCTCTTGTGTGTTAAGAAAAAAGCAGGTTTCCAGTCATCCTGCGTTGAGTTTTAGGTAAAAACGGGGGGAGGGAGGGAGAGAGAACAGAGTTTAAGGGAGGGAAACTTTCAGGAGAAAGAAGGTGGAGAAGGAAAGTGGAGAATGCACCTGTAACCTTACCGTCATGAAAGGTACCCCACGGAAAGAATGCAACAAAACCAAAGTAAAGAGAACATGTTTAGAGGGAGGGGGCTGAAAAAGAATGAAGGGAGTTTTTTAAAAAAAAAGATCTTGAATTTCCAGCCCGCTGCTTGAGAACGCTCCGTCTTCCTCCCAGCCAGGCCGGCCCCATGAAATGAGAAAGTCAAGCAGACCTGCTCTCCCAGACTCTTATTTAGTTAATCATCTGCATTATAAACCCGTGCTGCAGGGCCCTCTGAGGAAGAAAAGAGGAAGAGAAAGAAAGAAAGAGCGGGAAACAAAAAGATTAGCCCGGAAAATTCAAGATGGTAGAAACAAGGTGTTGAAACAACAGTACCTGGTCAAAGTGGAGCAAAAAGCACTACGTTTGTCCTCCATTTGTCCAAAACACTTCCTCTTCTGCCTATGGCTATCTATATTCAGAGTTTCCTCTATTGTTGCACATCGCGCTCCGAGCAGTGGGAGTTCCAGCCGCTTACGGCTACCCACGCTTTATGCCTGCTGGTAGTGAGGCGTGATCAGGTAACTCTGCCCTCGCTGCTGGAATGTGACTCTGCTGTGAAGTGAACAACCCGATAGGTAAACTGGCCTGGCCCTTAATCAATAGTTGCTGTCTTTGTGAGAAAACAATGCTGGGGAAACCCAAAACCTTATTTAACCACCGGCCTTATCTGAGCGCCAACTAACCGGCCCTCCAGACCGGTGAGGAGTAACGTGGCCACCGTGAAATTCAGGCCACGGCACCGGTTATCATCTGTGTGACTGAAGTTACTCGGCTGTGTGTGTTTTTTTTTTAATGAACGTTAATGGCGTCCCATTTGAATGCCATTTGGTTGCTCCACCCCCACCTTTCACTGCTTCTGTGTAATTTCTCTTCTCTGTTTTGAATATTTCCAGCGAACGCCTCAAATGTTCACTCTATTTGAATATTCTGAACGTTCCCTTCCAATTTTACATACTCCCTAACTGTTCCTTTGACTTTAAACTTTTTTTCTTTCTTTCTTTTGTAAAATTGCACAAAAAAATTTCAGGTTTGTAAGAAATTTTAGACCTAAAAAAACGTAATAAAGTCTTTATTTGATTTATTTTAGCATGCTTCCATTTCCCTAGAGACACCAAAAGTAATAATTTTTCTCAAATTTAGCATAAAATCATACAAAAAAGAAAAAAATGTACTAATTTAAAGTTAGTATTTTACATTTTACCATCTAATGATAATAAGAAGTAAAATGCATCAATGACTCATAATGCTGTGTCACTGTCTCCAGGTCACACCACAGGTTTAAATTAACGTCTGCCCTCCTGAGGCGATAAGAGATAAACTTTCCCCTGAGATCAAACCCGTGACTCAAACTAGAAAGAAAACTGTAAAATAATGAGTTCCCCTCCTTTTCTGGCCTCTCAGTGTTTAAACAGCAGCCAGTCGGATTTCAGCTCTGCACTTCCTGCTCTGCTGTCCTACCAGAGACAGCAGCTCTCATGTGACCAGCGCCTATTCAGGTGTATGAAAGAAAAGAACAAATGTGTCTCTTTCAACCAATCACGATCCTCCACCTTGCTTTGTAGTCGTTGCCGTACTGTATTCGGGTCGACATCTTCCCTCCATTTTCCCTTCTCCCTCCCTGGCTTCCACAGTCACCCGCTGCTCTAGAATACCTTTAAAAGAGTCCTGGAAGATAATGAATACCTTCTAATTTGTGGAAATTCTCTGCTCTGTGAAGTCCAGCTCTGCCTCGACTTGTAACTGTACCTCAGAGGCAGGAAAAATGGACGAGCAGACATTTTACGTCCGACTCGCATCCAGAAAGCGCACGGAGCGGAGACTGTTCAGCCAAATCTCCATCTTGAAAGCACAATGAACAAGTAGTAACTTGTCAAATGAGGAAATAAACACCGGATGATAGCCTTAGCGATGAAGTTTTTAAGCCCAGAATAGTGAAAATAAAGTTTACGAGTGAGTCCCGCACGTATAAAAGCAACGACCTATTTAACCGTTAACTAGCTGCTGTTAGAGAATTAGTAAAGCTGCTTCATACCGCGATGCCACGGACGTCTCTTCATGAAGCACGTTTGAACGCTCTAAAAGACGGAGTCAGCTTCTGTCTTCATGTCTTTTGACAAGTCTGGCAGTTTGCCTTGACCTGCCCCAACTGGTCTATCCAGTTTAGGAATGAGCGTTGGCCTCTATTGTTTCCTCTTCTTTCTCTCTGCTTAAATGGAGTTGGAATTTGATACATTATTATTTTCGCTTCCCATCGAAACTACCTAAACCCTCCTTTCCTTGCGTACAATCGCCAGGGGGCTCCGTACGATGGCCTAATTTGTTTGCCTTACATTTCAGCCTAATTCCCTTCAAGTTTTATCTATCGAGTCGCCGAGCAACAGGTTACGATGACAGCTGAAGGCTTAAAGATGGAGAAGGAAGACAAAGAAGGGATCACATTTGTGATTTTACCCAGTCCTTTCCAGGTGCGGTCACCGAGCCAGAAACCCAAGACAAGAGGCATCATTGTATCGAGGCTCTTGACGCCCCGTTGGCTAGTCTTCCTCTTTCCTGCCCCCGCTGAAGGACAGTCGACCTCTGGAGTGGTGAAAAACAGCCGTCCCTCTCAGGTAGATGCTGTCGAAAGAAGAGCCAAGCCCCGGAACAAAACCGACCAGTTTGAAGCGTGTCACTTATCTTCCCTTCACCGAAACAAAACTTGTTTTTTTCCATGAGTTCTCCTTGGCGGTGCGAAGCAGTTAAGCTCCTCAAGCAGACAGAGGCTGAATTTGTAAAGAGCTTGGTTTACATGTAGCCTGACCTCCCCTCCTCCTCTTTTCCCCCACAGGTGTAATTTTCAGATAGCAGCCAATCTCCTTAGCCTCTGGCGCTCACAGGTGTGTCCCTCGTGCTGTCTTCAGCCAATGGTCAAAGAGACGAAACTCCCCCCCCCCCCAACTCCTCCCACCCACCCCCTCGACTCCCACCTCACCGGTTAGCTCACCTCCACCCTCCTCATCATCCCCCAGGTACCTTGTTGTGTTTTTTATGATGTCAGCTCAAGCTTCTGTGGGAACGACCTCCTCTGTTCATATTACAACACAGACAACAACTAAACCTCCATCAGCCCGAATTACCGAACACACCCATCGCTTCTGCACAAAGAAGAATATATCACGATACCTCGCAAAATACACGAGTCAAGACCTCTAAAACCTATATCAGCCTTTCAGTTACTTAAAAACCTGCCCTTTGCCCTCACAGCATCCCTAAATTATGACCCAGCTGAGCAACAGGTAAAATTAGTGCAGGTGAGTAAAACCTGAGAAAGACACACCAGCAGTTTTAGGTCAGTTTGAGGAGTAACATGTATGGGGGGGCAGCAATAAATGGCCTGATAGGGATTTGACCCCTCAGGGCCCAACAGGAGGTCTAATCCAAAACCTGGCCTGAATTTAGGTGGATTCTTGGCAAGGCGGTCACTTTCGGTCTTGAGGTGTAATTGTCGGGATTAGACCCTCAACAAAGAGCACAATGCCAGAGACGTGTCCTGTTTCAGCAGAGGCGTGGCTGCAAAACTACAAGGGCAAAGATGGAGGAGGACAATTGTTTGAATCTATGATCCTTAAAAAACAAACGGGTATCTGTGAAGATCCAGACTTTAATAAAACCGTTTAGTTGATCCATTTTAACTTTTATATTCTGAGTTGAGCCTTTAACTAGTTTTTGGGTGAGCGGATATCTCTGATGCTGCAGCAGGTTAACAACCTAAACATGGCCCTATTGGTTTCCAAAACCAATAAAGTAAACGTTTATCGCATGCAGAATTTCTTGAAACCTACAAATCTAACACATTGTGAAATATCCACCCTGAGGTTAATAGTTTGCTGTCGTTTAATTCTCCAGTAGACTAACTTTGATTTGTTAATCGTGATAAAGTTTAATTATTAATCCATCAACTTTTATTTTTCTTCCACACTGTCAGACATGAGCAGAGTTTTCAGAGGAAGCAGGTGGTGAATTTCTCCGCTCTGAAAGGTTTGCTTTGTTTAGACTTTTCATTTGCATACCAAATGAGTTTTGGAGTGAAGCACAGAGGCCTGACCTGAACTCATTTGGCTACTGATGGCTATCTGACCAGCCAGTCACGCAAGACGGGATGTAAGGACATCCATCAGCAGGACGGGGCCGAAAGCTTCAGATGCACCACAAACACCAGGACACGGAGGCAAATATGTTCACCAGCACACACACACACACACACACACACACACACACAGCAAAGAGCAAATACACGCCTAATCCAAGTCCTGTTGCTTAATATGGCTTTAACATAAACTTTAACTTTGTTGTTATATTTGTGTCTCTTCGCAAAGTGAACTAAACGTCTACATAAAGCAGGTGTTAATGACATGAGCTGATTATGATGTTCTTCTAAATGTGGTACCTGAACTAAACTCCTGTGATGAACATGAACTGTTCTATAAGTGATTTTATTTAAAGCCCTGTTAATGACACTGGTGCATATCAAGTGAAGTGTAACCAGCTTCCTGTTTGAAGCTTAAAGCTTAGTTAGGGTTTTGTACAAGCCTCCAGCTTTGGGGTTTCATTATGTACCCCCCAAAAAAAAAACATAAATGGAAGACGTAGAAATGGAGAATCAAATACCGTTTTCATTAAACAAAAAGTCAAAAGTAGTCTTTTTCAAGAACAGCCCAAGAAGATACAAGACATAGTCTTCTGGCTTCCATAGCAGAACGTAAAATCTTAATTCAGTCCTTCACAATAAAAGCTCAAAAGATAATAGTTAATACTGTTCTCAATTTGGTGCTAATTCTCCATGCTAGGAATATTATAGATACATAGACATGACAAATTATTTACTATATCATAGTGTTTCAATGCATAAAAAATGACAGATGTTCTGATTAGAATCTTCATTTTCATACTGTCTATAAGACGCAGCATAATGCACAGGCAAGCAAAAAACATTTTGAAGTGTGTTTCTGTGTAACTGTTATAAATTCATACTACCTTACCCATTGAACACAGCTTTACGAACAGCCTCTGTTCAAAGAAATAGTTTATTCATGGCAGGACTGAAGAGCTGACGGCTAGTCAACCAAGACCAGCATGCTGCCCCCTTAGAGAGGTGATTGGGTCGTTTTGATATGGCGTTCTATCAATTATTTACCTACAGCTGGGATCACACCCGCCAGTGACATCACTCAACGCAAGCTCGTGTCCAGCAGGATCAGAGCAATACTCATAGCCAGTCAGAATGGGAGAGACACTACTGCAGATCAGGGACAAATTAGCGGCTAATTATTAAATATTTAAAACAACTCTTGCTCAATAAAGTCATGCATTATAACACTGTATTACCTGTTTGTAAACCTCTACGATGTTTCATGAGACTGTTTGCTTATTTAATGATGTTCATGCTGCTGCAGCGACACATACACTAGCTTCATGTTTGAAACAAACTACCTGTCTCTTTTCTTTCCATGCTGGAAGGTGAATTGGGTGAAAATAGTTGATTCTGTCTCGGCTCCCATTAGGTGATTCTTAGCTAAGTTTTAAAAATACACATTGTTTATGTTTAGTTTACCTGCAGGTGCTTCTGTAATAATTATAGCCTTTTTGTCTGCTTGAATTTGCACTTTTACCATGCTTATAGGAATTAAATTAAATCCTAAAGTAAAACTCTCTTTTTTTTAGTTTATGTGTGTTTGAATATCAACCAGGTACAGGCAGGTGTGTGACATTTTCTAGTCATAATAATCATATTCTAGCTCATGGTGCTGTCATGATCTGTGCCCCCTGGTTCAGTTAAGGCCAACTCATACTCCACGAGACCTTTGTTCTCGCTGGGGGTCTCCGAGAACAAGAATGACATCATTTTCTTCTTGCAGCCCCAGTTCGACAGCGCTTGCAGCTTGTTCTTGTACACTGAGCAGAACTTTTTTCTTGTTCTCAGAGCTCCGCCAGCAAGACCAAAGTTCTTGCTTCTCGTGGAGTATGAATTGGCATTTAGATTTCCCCTCAGCTCCCCAGTCATTCTGCACACCTGCTTTCCATTCAGGTAAGCAACTCAGCTGCTCAGCATTCCAATAATCACCTGCCCCAGGCTAGATGTCCTCTAGTTTATTCAGTTCCTGTCAGATCCTCCTGTAGTCATTCCTGTTAGCCATCCTGTTGCATGCCTTGTGTTTTTTCCTCCCGTAGCTCTGTAGATTTTCTTAGAGTTTTTTACTTTTTGCTGTCTTGTCAGCCTTTGCTTTCTTTATTAAAGTATTTTGAGTTCAGTTCTCAACGCCTTCATTCCTCTTCAGTTTTCATCCTCAAACCCAAAAGTGACAGATGCAGAGCGATGCATACGAGAAATGTTATATAGCTAATCCAAACCTGCAAGCAATGTTTGATTTTAATTTATATGTGCATTCTTCCTGTGATGGACTGGCGACCCGTCCAGGGTGTCCCCCGCCTCTCGCCCCTTGACCGCTGGAGATAGGCACCAGCTCCCCCGCGACCCTCTGTGGAGGATGAAGCGGTTTAAGAAACTGGATGGATGATATGTATTTTTCTATCCATGGCACCTCCCACAGTCTGTATTGATCAATTTGTAATAAAATATCTAAGACATTTATATCTCAAATTGCCATTCTGATTGATGATAATATCTGTATCATGAGGACCTAATTTTGTTTTTACAGAAGCACACTGATCCTGAGTGGATTACTGAGTACACCAGCACCAGATCTGCTGGGAACCTTAAAAAATATAAACATATCTGTGCATTATTAGAAGTAACTAGACATATTATGTGTAGGTGAGTTGAGCTTTTCAGGAACCGCTCATGGATGTAGGAAATGCAGTCTGGACCAGAGCCACAGCTTGTGAAATGAGAAAACAAAAAGCAGTGACTCATGGTAGTTGTATTTTTAGCCGTGTGCTGTTTCAGGACATTTCCATGCAGCCCTTTATTAATACGCATTTAGTATCCAAGGTTATTCCTAAAGTTAGATGTGTTTCTTCCATTAGCCTGGTTTTTATTAATTAAAACTGAAAATCACAGTAAAGGTGACCCTTGATGATAATCCTATTAATTTAAAACCTAAAAAAAGTCAAAGAAACTTGGGTTTGTTCGCAAAACACTTCAAATAAATGTTTAATGTGTGAGAAGAGTAAGTGTTTTATAAAACTGATATAAAAATCAGTAAAACAAACTGCTTCCCTTTGAGACAGCTGATAGGATCCTATCAACAAAAGGAGCTTTGAAAAAGAGAGATTATAACCTCACATCATGTAAATTCTGTTTACCTGAAGTCCCAATAGTAAAAATGCCTAAATTATTATTAATAGATGAATTACTATTATTAGATTAAAATTATTTTAAGATGGAAGAACTCACTTTAGCTAACAGTTAGCTTTCATAGCTTTATGTCACATAAGTAAATGACAAAGTTCACTAGAATACTTGTTCAATCTGAGTGATGGGACACATTTTTTGTTGATTTTAGCAGAAAAAAACCACAGTTAACATCATTTGTCTCCATTACACCAACATAAGACTTATTTAAACACGTTTTTTCAGTGTATCATATCTGCTTATAAAGGCTGTAACTATTGGGGCGTGTATTGGCAAGAATCTGGCAATATGATATGCATCATGATACAGGGGCAACGATACGATGTATTGTGATATATCGCGATACTACAAGCAATAAAATATATTGCAATATTTATTAATTTAATTGTCAGAAAACAGCTGAACAGAAAAGTTAGCCTCTTCAGTTGTCTGCTGAGCAGGATCAAGTCGCTTTATGCTAAAATGAGCCTTTAATGCTTTGACGTGGTATCTAGCCACATGTGCTTGCAAATTTTTGTGTTGTCCAAGTATTTGACTCTGTCATAGTACTAATGTGAGATCTTGATGTTCCGTGGAAGCAGAGGACTGCTGAGGTCTAATGACTGCAGCCAACATGCTGTCAGAGGTTGAAATGCAACACAAAAATGAACTACCTGTAAATTTTTGCATATAAATTGTTAATAAGAAACCAATATTGTGCTTTAAGAACATTTCTATAATAGCATGACACAAAATATCACGATATATCAGAGATTTTTTCTTACACCCCTAGTAACTATGATAAAATTCAACATCCTTACTGATTGTTTCCTCAGAAATATGATCAAGCAAATGCTTTAGTATGTTTGCATAATCCATTAAAATAAAAAAATGAAATGCAAGCTGACCTGCATTACAGCATTTAAAAAGTAGAGTTTTATTAATATTTTTGCATACATTTCAATGCAAATTTTACATTTGGACTTAAATGTTTTAAATATAAGTTCAGCAGGTTGTACATTTTCCTAACAATTTCTCCCAAGTTCTGCAGCTCAGGCGGAGGAGAAAACCGACCAAATTGTTAATTGGACGCTTTCAGCAAGCATGAAATCATGATCAGTAATGAGCTCAGAGAGTTTCTCAGCTACAACAGGAGAGGTTTTAACTTTAAAATCAGAACTATGTATTTTAAATGGTTACATCTGCTGGCCATTTCCATACAAATGTCAAAAATGTGAGCTGGCGTTAGCAGCTGGTCTGTTTTATTGATCTGTGGTAATAAAAAAAAAAAAAAACTTCCAATTTTAATCAAAATGCATAAAGACTAAAAAGAATGAAGCAAATATCTAACAGCTTTAGGCTCAGAGTTTTCATTGTTGGTCTTGTAGAAAATAGACACCTTGTACTGTAAACCAGACAGGCCGTGAAACTGATCTTCAACAATACAACATGCTGCATCTTATAACATATTCATCAGTGATGAATAATGAACAACAATCGCTCCATGGTCTCTTAAAAAAGTCACAGGCAGTAGCTGCTGCAGGGTTTTTTTTAAATTAGAGGCCTTATCGCTCAATATGCAGCATCTGTGTTCACTCTTTTATGTTTTATCCACCTGTCTGCTGGTCCTGCCCTTCTGCTCAGGTGACTGTGGGATAATTACAGAGATTTACATTGTCTTTAAGGAAATTGGAGGAGTTAGCCCAGGTGTGATGTTGATAGGCCCCTCATTACTCTGATCAGCACTCAACCTCTGATTTCTACCAAGTCTCTTGCCAATTAGCATCCTGTCTACCACAGCAGCAGGTTCCCCTCATCTTCATCCTCCCACAGCAGAAAATAAACATGACATAAACACATTTTGTTTGTGTTTAACTTTTATTTATATTACAATATTTGTTTATTTAAATTTGTGTTTTATTATGTCTTGTATTTGGGTCTAATTTCTTTTCGGAAAGCCAGAGAATCACCAAGGGAGCGGCGTGCAGCGCTGCGGTCTAGCAGCCACAGCCGTGCTCCGACTTGCCGCCTGCCACCAGCAGTGGAGTAATTGGGCCTCGAAGGATTTAGGGCGGGATGGTGCGTGTGGATGGCGCGATCATATCCCATAATCTCCAGAGGGGCATGTTGCCATAGGGAAGCGGAGTGAGGCACACCAATTATTACCACATCTTATTCCACAACACACCTGTTTGCCTCGTCTGTTGTTTCAAACTGCTGCTGTGATCAGATAAATGAAGTTATATGCTGATTCTCTAATAAACGTCCTCATGTTCACACTTTACTGTGGAAAATTATATTTTCTGTTCTGATCTGAAAACATCTAAAGGAGAATACATTTCCAAATTTAGGTTCCCAACCAACAAAATAATGACAGAGACTTGAGACTATAATAAACCAATGAAACAAGGGAATGATAAGAACTATTTATGACTACAGCTGTTGCAATGTGCTAATAAATACATTTAATAAATGTGGTCTAACAAGATGTTTAAGAGCAGACCTCTTCTTCAGGAACCAATGCAATAAACCACCGTTTAATATAAGGGTTGCACAATATGCCAACAAATTACATCAACCAATGACAGAAATGCAATAAATCATAGGCTGGACTCTCAGGACCCAAAACACCTACACAGTTTAGATGACAGTGGCTGAGAATGGAGTTTATGTCGATCATCATGACGTCAGAAAGAAGGAGAGGAGTCATGAGAGTGTGGATTGACTGATATCATCAGTGATAAGATTGCATGTTTTTCTAATATCCCTAGTATAAACCCACATACTACTTTACGTCACATAATAATAATAATAATCAGATGGGTTTTGATTTACAATATAAATTGTCTTTAAAATGCCAGAAAATCTATATAAATGTAAAGAAACCAGGAACAGTTAGCAGGGTGTTTGAAGGAACCAATGAGGGAAATGGTTTTGAGGCAAAGTTTTCCTTTAATTTCTGTAACCGTAAAGAGAAATTTCACCAAATCAAAAGTATTTGTCATGAACATGGAGCTCATTCATTTGATGCCCACTTTCCCCACACAACAAGTCAGTGTTCGGTGTGCAGGACTGTACGGTTAATGGCTTTAAAGCAGTCATAAAGTTCAGTGGAGAAAGATGCATTGTCACTAACATTACATATTCATAGGAGGGAGAAGTTCAGTGGCATTGAACTTCCTGAACACACACACACACACACTAAAGTTTAGCCCTTGTTGCCTGTCAAACACACCTGCAGACCTGCTGGTTGGGTCAAGTTTCAGTCATTCACGCTCGGGACGCTGGAGTTTGTTTAGGAAATGAGCGTAAATGCTGACCTCAAGGTTGTCATTCGTTGTGCCCGTCTTTAAACAAAGTGTCGGCCGCACCTTCTTCACGGCCAGATTCGGCATTGTCAGGCTTTAAATGGCTTGTGTGTGTTCAGTTTGAGGGCATTATCAGGTGCTATGTTAGCGTAGCATCTCCAAACACACCTGTCTGTTTCTTCTGTTTGATCTCGTGTTATGAGCCCCCCGTAATGTGTTTACTGAGGCATTAGCATGATGGCATTCACAATGATTTTCAGAGGTTTATGCTTTATACGTCAGATCATTCAGGCGGGACAAATTATAAATGGCAGGAATAGAAAAACACATGGCTCATTTTTGTACGTCTTTTGTTGTTTTTTTATTTTGCATTGAGGATTATACCCTGGGTAACTACTGGCTGTATCATTCATTTTATGTAAAAGGTGTCATGACACATTTAACTATTGTGGTTTACTGAAATAAAAACATTCGAATCAGGAAATCTGGTGAAAACGTATCCCTGAAACTAAATCTTGAAAACCTATATTATGCATTAAAAGTTTCTTCTTTTGTAGCACCTATAATAATAAGTCTGTCATTTTAATTTGGCTTTGAATTCAATCCCACTTCTCCAGTTTTCTTGTGCAAACTTTCTCAACCCACTTTGTTCTGATCTGTTACCATTAAAGCTTAGGAATTACAAAGTGTGGTTTTTTTTCTAAACATGACATTAATTAGTATTTTTTGCACATTTCCTATGAAGATGAGAACACAAATGTGAGTTAAGATACTTACATCGCATAGTAACAGTATTTTTACACACTTAAATCTTGTAAACTATAAAACATAATGATGTAACTTTATGTGGAAAACACAATAAACCAGAACTAGTTTTGAATTAACGTGTAATCACTCATTTGATTGATTTTTGGACCTGCCGTCTTATAGACTTTAAGGTGTTCTGTAAAATATTTAAACAAAGAAGGGAATGTCCTTCATGTGTGACCGGCTGTAATCCTCCTCATTCACAGTGGGCCAGTAATGATTGATCTCTCCCTCTGAGTGTATCATGGGTCGGGCTGCAGGGGAACAGCAGATCGTGTAAATGATGCAAGACGTGTTTGTGATGTGGAGCTTCTCTGGGGAGGCCTGGTTCAGGTGAAGACACCATCAGGAAGCCGCCCTCTGGTACCAGTTACCAAGAAACGCAGCCCCTCCTCCACCCAGCATCCTCACACACACATCACTGCACTTCCTCTGGGTCAGAGCCACGACAACAGATTTACTTATCGCTGCTTAAAGTCACTAAACGCAACAAGACAACTTTAAAGACATCATAATAAATATGAAGTTTCTTCTATTTTACAGGAGATGCAGCTGATAAATCTTATTATTCATTCATTCTTTCATCATGTTTGAGTAAAGGTTGAATGGAGGAGGAGACACCCTGGCCTGTTAATCACACACACACACCTACACACACCTACACACACACACACAGCTGTAGTGACAATTTAGTCATCAATCATAACATATATGTTTTTGGTTCATGAGAGGAAACCCACAGAAATCCCACATGTGCACAACGAGAACATGCAAACTACATGCAGAAAGGCCATAGTTGGGCGTTGAACTTGCAACCTTCTCAGTGAACTGTGCCACCATGCAGCCCTAAACCCCAGGCTTCTTTTTTTTTTTTTTTACTAAATAGGTGGCGTAGTGATTTTTGTGGTACCACAGTGCCATTTTATCACATTTTTTGATGTTTTTTCAGAATGAAAATCTGCAGCTACAAGCTCAACATTGAATTATTGAAAACATAAAATAGAAAAATAACTGTATCTCCATGCCTTTCAGTTTTAACTTGTTCTTTACTATTTTTAAATGTCATTGTTTTGCATGAATTAATCGTAAAAATCCATCAGAGCTTCACATTCTTGTCAGTAAGTGAATTACTGCTAAAAATGCTTAAAAAAAAAAAAAAGCTAATAAGTGAGATTTATAGCTGGAGGAAATGTGCTAATGTCTGTAATCCTGACAGTCAAAATATTCATCTGACCTCAGCAACCATCAGCCAGCCCACTCAGAACATAACAGGGAGGATATGAGATAAAGCAAATAAACTGCTTCATCATCTTCATCCTCAGTGGTTTCCAGCCTCGGCTGATCTACAGCTGCTTCTTCTGTAAAGGTTACCGACAGACGCAGCCTGTTACTGTAAGAGAACAGGCTAAATTCAGTTATAGTTCCAAGAGTTTGTTCCTCATAAAAATCACGTTCAGGTTCCTCAACTATCAGCGATGAATAGGTTAGCTGAGAAGAGGGAACTTATTGGACCAAACGGTGATGTTATGTCATTAAATCTCTGATTAACAAGCACACAGCTGGCAAAAAAAGGTCAAAATGTACTTGTTTCATCTACTACATGTTCATTATTCACAATCAAAAGTGTGTAAAAATGTTTCTGTCTGGGTCTTTGTGTGTGTTTTAGCATATTTGTGTGTTAGATCTTGAGATTTTGTAAGGGATTGTTATATTTAAAATTTGACCAAAACAGCTATAACTTCATCTTTTTCCAACTGATGATGATCTTAGAAAACAAGAAACAAGATGGTTAGGTGATATGCATTCCTTTAAGGATTTTTAATATTAAAAACATGTTTGATATGCATTGAAGAAGCACAAAATGTGAATAAGAAGACTGAAGTTAAATACTTTATTTCCAGGCATCCCAGTCTGGAAAATCCCCCACATCCTCTTTGACCCACAGTGACTGTGTTACTCGGAATAAACTCAACCTCGCTCTAAGTAAATGATCAGCGCTTTTCACTCCTCCGTCTGATTCAGAAGGAAACGAGTGTCAAAGTCCACGAGTCTAAACATTATCCCAGCATTTCAGCCGCAGTATAACAGAGCTACACATTAACGCGTTCAGCTTCCTCAGCCAGAGTTTTACAACCCTCCTAACACACCCTTTTGGATTTGGGCGCCACTTTGTAAATATCGTATTCACCAGACGCTGGGCTGGCAGGTTCATATAGCGCTCACGGCCAATCAGAAACAAGCAGATATGTGCCTCCACGAGAGCCTGGGAGGGCAGGCGTCATGGAGACCAGCTGCTCATTGGCTGATGGGTGAGAGGAAGAGTTGAGAGTGCAGGTAAAGGATGTGGTTTGGTGAGCAGAGATACGCTGAAGTGATGGTGGTGTGTTCATAGAGTCTAACCTCTCAGGAAAAGACTGAAACCCTCCAGTGATCTACTTTTATATTAAAGCATGCTTTTAATGGTTAAATGAGAGAAGCGTTTTCCAAGAAGCCTCTCTTGTGTCTGTCTTCAGTCTGTTTTAATATCAGACTGGAAGGTAAATACTAATACAGAACACACCTGCAGTTTGAACCCCAGCTGACCTACCTCCTGGTGAATGTGACCTCTGGCCTGGAAGATCACCCCATCCCTCCAAAACAAAGTAGTAAAAATGGAATCCTTAGAAACGTAGATCCTATCTCCAGTGGAAGAGCTCGCAGCAGGACCCTTACACTCTGCAGCTCGCCCTGCAGCGCGGTCAGACGCTTCCATGTGAGCTGGGAAAAACCAAAAGAAAAGTTGCTGCCAGCTGTGATATGTGTTGAGAGGAATGCACCAGTGTTATCACTCACTCAGTTATGCAAGAACGATTTGGTGGAAACCATTGCCTGGTACAGAAGTGGGCCACGGCCTCCTCATGCACAAGGCTAAAGCACGCACACACACACACACACACACATAGAGCCAAGTAGCTCCTGAGGAGGATTTTTTAATTACCCTCAGTGAATGGGAGGCAGCCGGTCACCGAGGGCAGACTGCCTGGGTTATCACACACCCTACCAAGACCTCTGAGTCTTCTCCCAAATACACCGGACTATTTTTAGCGTTCATCTGTGGCGCCGCTTCTTCAGAGGGCGTACGGGAGGCGTCATCAGGAGAAGATTTGTTAGAGAGCTGCTTTGTATCCTGAGCCAAAGTGAAAACTGTTCTTTTAAGTGTTTTGTACCAATGCACTGTAAAAATCTAACGTGTTGTGTCAACTAAAAAGCTGCCTTAAAAATAAAGTTAGCTGAAAGAACATCATTTGTTCCACTAACACTGTTTTGAATCTACTGAGAGATTTATTCATTCTTTTAACTTCACTGAATAGTTTAATTCAAAACTTCAACTTTATTTCAGCTTTTAAAAACTGTTCTTTGCTTTAATTGCTTTGGCTTAGTTCCCTTCACTCAATAATAAACTATTTGGACTAGCATTAGCTCATCAGTCCTGTGGATATTTACTTTCTTTCTCCAAACAGAGGCTGTTCAGAAAGCTAAGATAGTAATAATTTAGAGCTTTTACACAAAACACACTTCAAAATGGCCAAAGTTGGGGAAATTGTCTCATAATAAGTGAAAAATGGTGCGAAGGACGGACTTTAAACGGAGAGACAGACCCCAGAAATGGCGATGAGGCAAACATAATGACTGATCTATAATCTAGTTGTTAGACGTGACTCATTTCAATATTTCTTTTACGGTTTTGGTTCATCTCAAACGTCTCTGACTGAACAGTTGCTCTGAAACTACAAAAAGTGCTCAAATCTGCTCAGAAAAGCACTGTGGTGTCAGTGCAAAGAAGTATTTTTTAAGTTAGTTTTTTGATGTGCATTTAATAAACTTGGAATAAGAAAATTAAAACTTTTTAACGTTTTTCAAATTCTAGATTTGGACATAAAAATCTTATATTAAGTTTTAAGACAAGAAAGTCTACATATATTTATCTTAAATAAATGTGAGATTATTGTTGACTCTCCTAGTGTCTTTTCAGAACATTGCAAAAATGCAAAAGAAAAAAGTCGTTACTTTTTTGCTTCCTTCTTGTTTTTTGGTAAAAACGTGAAACGTGCATGCTAGAAAACCTTTGAGTGTTCAGAGATCAGAGGTCAGCTGTTAAACTGTTTGTTTTCAGACGGAGCTATTTGACCCTGCAGGCTGTGTGGCGGCGAGCCCCGGAGCTGAGTGGAGTGACGGAAAAACGAGGAAGAGGAGCAGCGTCAGGTGATCACATGAAAGAGGGAGGTCGCTGGATTTAAGGCTTTTTGTCTTTGAGCGTTCAAAGGAGACAGCTGTCGACTGCACAAGGCCTGGCTCTATTCATGTGGGAGGGACCGCAGACAGAGGCCACACCAACGTACACACACACACACACACATATACGTGCACACTTCAAAGGAAAATGCGTGTGTCTAAGTCAGTGCTTGTCCCAACTGATGTTTGACTTTTTTCATGATTCCATATTTATTCTCACGATCCTGACTTCATTCAGTCTTTTTCATTCACACAACAGATTTTTATTACATATAAAACATGTTCCTCTCAGTCCGATCATCAGTCACTGCTTTAAAGTTCTCACAGGACTCAATCATGTCCTGCATTTTCATCAAAAACACACAGCTTAATGGAATCTTGAAATTAGGTAAAACATACAAACAAAAGTCATTTTCATGAAGTTTCTAGTGTTGAACACAGTAGGCTTTATGATTAATGCAGGTGCACCTGTGATTCACCTGTAAGTGGGAGTCAAACAGACCTGAGATCACCTGACGAGTCACACGGTCCATATGAGATCAGATCTGGGTCCTGGTGCCAAACTGGTCTTGATTTATTATTGTAGAAAACATGTTAGTGTTTAGATCCTCAGTCCTCCAGGATTCAGCAAATCCTAAGAAGATTATTTTGTCTTTTTTTTTTTTTTTTGAGAAGATGGACTTTTGTTTTTTCTTTCTTTCTGAACATGTTTCACTTCTCATCCAAGGATGTTTTTAAAATGACAAAAAAAAGAAGGCTAAGAAAAGATGCATCAGAAAGTTCTTGGTCTTTTCTCATCATATCTACAAACCTACATCCTCCTAATTAGTACTCATTTACTCTATTTGTTTACTTGACTTGTTCCTTTTGAATATAACGGTGACTCATTCATGCTGAGTTAGGTTTTTAATTCTGCTCCTCATTCTTGGAATCAACTCCAAATCCACCTGAACCTGCAGGAACACATCTTCGAATTTAAAAAGTTTAAAACATTTAAAGTTCACAAACATCTGGATGTGATGATTTATTTTAAAGACTCTGAGGAAAGCTTCTCAGAATGACTCCATTTAGTTTGTATTATTGGAGGTCATTAGGTTCATTAGTCATTAAATAAAAAGCAACAAGGATTTACTTCTGTAAATGTTTTGTTTGTTGATGCTATTTCCAGTTATTTTCTTCATACTTGATGGTCATTTTGGTAAATATTATACTATATATATATACATATATCATGGTCAATATTATACTATATAGATGGGTGCACAGAAGTGGTGCACTGGTGCACATGCACAGTAAACATCATGCATGTGTACCAGTTCCTTCTGCAACACCGCTCTACTGATCGCCTGTGTTACGTTGCGGTATCATACATGATCAAACACCAACAAGCTGCAGCGTGAGCTGAGCGTCTCGTTGTGTCACTTCCTGTTGCGGGGCGCTGCAAAGGAGCGCTCACACGGCCGCAGATGCTCAGTGACACACACACACGCTGCACTGTAAACAGAAAACAGGGATCTAACTTTTTTTAATTGCTTCCATTTGTTACAAGACAAAATTATTTGATTTCCAAGTTAATTTATAAAGTTTGTTTAAAATAAACTTAATAAATTAACATGGAACTCCAAATTTAATTACTTGTAACAAAATGAAGCATTTTTTTTAAATAGACCCCTGTTTTCTTTTTATAGTGCAGCAGCTAACTGTAATAATAATAATTATTACCTTATATTAACCTTTATTTCTCCACTTTAATAAAATGTGGAAAAAAAAGATTTTATTTTCTCTTAGTGTGAACACTATGAGGTCATTTTGGTTTAAAAAGTTTAATAAAATAAATCATTCGACATGATTTCATTGACATTTTAAACTTTACCTACAAATATCAAGAATTAATGTTTGAATACTCGCACTGAACATCACAAAACGACCCCAAACAATCACAAACAGTAATTCAGCAGTAAGTCAGAGCTTTACAATAACTATATTATTGATTTATTAGTTTTGTAAATATTCTAAACAAACAGGTTAACTGTGATCTTTTCCTCTAATTCTGACTGATACATTCATTTTATTTTGAGAAATGTGCTAAATCAACTTCTACTGAGTGAATTTAGATCACTTAATTCACAGCAGCTGAACCTTTAACTCGAGTCACCTCGTGCACAGAGAAGGCCAGCCTGACGCCAGAAGTCAAATCTCCTTCCTTTTCCTGAAGCTTTTTCTTCCTGTTGGATGAACTGTGTCACCGCTGCCGCTTGTCTTCAGTTGATATTTGCATCAGAGGCAAATCAGTCAGACTCTGAGTGGAGAAGCTGCAGAGCTGCAACACCTGAACAGATCCTGTCAGGAAGCCAGAGCAACAATTAATGTCTTTATGAGTTCATTCTCACTGAACTCCTGCACAAAATAGACTTTTGATTGTTAATTTATTTAAAACAAGCCCTGTTTATGTCATTTATCTAATACGTATGTATCTGGAGATATTTCAATGCTTTCTTTAGGGCACAAGCAAAAAGGGGGCCTCATGCTTTCTTGAAACTGACCCATCAGGATGACGTTCAGCTCCTCGTCTCCTGAAAACATTCCCTATATTTTCCTATGCAAATAACTTTGCATCACTGAGAGGCAGCAGGACTATGGCTGCAGGAGACAAGGCTGCCCTGTCATGCTCCCCTCTCTTCCTGACTGTTTTTTTAAACATCCAGCTGAGATGCAAAACCGGCTCGAGTAGAGAGACAAAGGTGAGGATACAAATCATTTGTCTACTAAAGGAAATCTGGCTCATGAGGCTCCAACTGGAATTATTAAAGGAAGATTGAAATGTTTTCCATTAAGTTGTGTTAAAATGTTCTTGTAAAGAAAGTCTACACTGAACATCTTCATCAGGTGAGCTAATCTCCAGTGAGACGACAAGTGGTTTTAGGTGTCATCAGGCCATAATTAACCAGCTTCCCGTGTAGTTTACCCATCTGCTGCGGTGGGTCCCTCTACATATGGGCTGTGTGTTCCTATAGGAAATGTAATGACCACCTTCTTAACAAATCTGCTGCAACGGGGGGCGCAGTGGGCCAAGACAACAGCAGGATGAATACAATGAGGGTCAGGTGGGGGCTCACAAGCTGTGGCATGAGGGTGGGGGGGGGGGGGGGGGGGG
>SSNR01000052.1:817386-830171 GCA_006937965.1 Callopanchax toddi | reverse complement strand
GGGGGGGGGGGGGGGGGGGGGGGGGGGGGGGGGGGGGGCATCTATTGAAGTGTTAAACAGGAGCAGGAAAGGTGTGTCTGGTTTGCAGTGTGTTTTTAATCGCTGGAAGTTTAAATCAAGGAAAATGTGTTTTAAAATGACTTTGGAATAAAATAGATGGAACAAAGCACAAACATGAAGTTGTGCCACAATAACAGGATAACTAGAGACACTCCGAGGGTAAAAACAGTCGTGTGCCCAGAGAGTTGAGCCTCGCTCGGTGGATGTTGCATCAGAATCAGCCTGGGGGAGATCAGACTCAGAAAAACACCTCCTGAGCTGAACATACTCACTTATGATGACACGGTTTCTGGAATACTATAAATACATTTATCAGTGTGCAAACGGATCAACTCGACTGTTGTTGATGCTGATTTAAAGGTTTCAGCTTTGAAATGTGACTTTGTGTGTGAGGCTGTTTAAAAGGGAACTCACGTTTCGATAACGTTGGTGTTGCAGCGTGTAGGTAGGAGGTGGTTGGGTGGAGTGTCTGAGCGTGGGCATCATTTAATGTCTTCTTAGAACTGGTTTGCTGTTATGGCTGCCTCCTCTCATATTAGTTGTGTTGTTTTCTTCTGCAGCCGGGCCGGTCGGTGTGCGTTTGGAGGGCGACTTCCCCACAGGACGCGACTTTAAGGTTGTTTATAAAACGCACAAAGCAACACCATCCCTTTGAGACTGGCTGCTGGGGGGGGGGGCGAAGATTTCCTCACTCACTGCGGTTACTTTACATTAAGCACCATGTTACTAGTTATCCAACATTTTCTGGCATTACTAAAAAAAAACCAATACATTTATGTGAAATTAAAAACGTCTTATTCAGAGATTTGGTCTATCTGCTCCAACACACCTGCCTCCAGAGGTGGGTAGTAACTAGTTACATTTACTTGAGTCTTTTATGAGTAGTTTTACTTCACCGTACTTTTAACTTTTATTTGAGTAATTTTTTTGAAGTATCGCTACTCTTACTTGAGTAAAATCTCTGAATCCGCTACCTACTGCAAGGAACTTTACAGAAGAACAAACGTGTTTTAACAGAAATACACCAGACCTCAGTTTATTAAAGGAAACACCTGTTTCTGCTCCAGCTTCGTCATTTTTCTAGCTTTTCAAGCTAGATATAGCTAGCTAGCTAAATAGATAGCTAGATCTATACCCCATAGCTATCTAGATCTACTGTATGTATTGGCATTTTATTGAAAAACGACTTAGAAAAGTGTTTATTCTGCTTAAAATCTGTTATTTTGTAATTACGT
Organism: Callopanchax toddi; assembly: GCA_006937965.1. Taxonomy (NCBI): domain Eukaryota; kingdom Metazoa; phylum Chordata; class Actinopteri; order Cyprinodontiformes; family Nothobranchiidae; genus Callopanchax; species Callopanchax toddi. The sequence goes on along the minus strand of SSNR01000052.1, from coordinate 828,876 downwards.
ATTTGTATCAGTGTGTTTCATGTTAGCCGTGGAATTTCCCCACAACTTTATATTTGTGTCTGTCTGATGACATCATTAAAACAATACTCAGTACTCAAGTAGACTTTTTACCAAATACTTTTTTTACTTTTACTCGAGTACTTTTTTTGGACAGCAACTATTTACTTTTACTTGAGTAAAAATATGTTGAAATAGTGCTACTCTTACTTAAGTACATTTTTTGTGTACTCTGCCCGCCTCAGATGGTTAACCCTAGTTTTTAAATCTTTAGTTTATTTCACAATTTGTTTATACTCTAATATTTTAAATTACTGATTAAAACATGGAATGTTTTTGTTTCTGAAGACTACATTAAAAAAAAACCTTTTGATGTCCCGCAATCAGCCTCTGCTCTTTGTCCTCCAGTTGTCTCAGCAGAGCTTTGTGAAGCTTGACAATCCCCTTGGGAACAGTGTGTTTCTGCATTCACAAGACCCACAAAGCAACAACACAAGAAGTCAACACCAACAACCACCTGGCAACTACATTAGTTAATTAAACAAACCACATCAGCACATTCTCAGCAACTGTTCAGGTACTGGTGACCCCACCCCCCCCCCCCCCCCCCCCCCCCCCCCCCCCCCCCTTCTTGTTGTTGTTTGTATCAGGAACGAGAAGCAACCGATGCAGTACGACTTGTTGATGGGACAACATGTGTTTAGTGACAGTGTAAACAAAGCCACCTTGAACTGCAGGTTTCATCCTGAGGAGTCGCCTCACTGAGCTCACAACTACAGAAAACTCCCTGCATCTTCTGATATTTTCAACCAAAACAACTAAACCTGATTATGGTGTAGATATCTGAGACAAAAAAAGACTAAATACTATTTCCAGTAAAAGTTCTAATCTCCAAAAAAACAGTCTGAGTACTATTTCTGGAATGAAGTTTAAATATAATTTACGAGAAAAGAGTGTGAGGAAAAAGTCAATATGCCGTTTTTAGAATAAAGTTGAAATACAACATGAGGAACAACATGTTTATAAACTTCTAAATACAATTTCCAGAAAAGAAGTTCAATCTCACAAAAAAAGTCAAACTATCCAACTATTATATCCAAAATAAAATTCTAGTTTGAGGAAAAAAGTTTAGATATTTCTCTAAAGATAGACCAAATGTGAAAAACAAAGTTATAGTAGTATTTTGAGGAAAACGTCAAAAATGTGTTTCTAGATTAAAGTTCAGATATCAAGAAAAAGTTACGTTTTATTTCCAGAATAAAGTTGAAATGTCAAAGAAGAAAATTAAAATACTGTTTCCAAAAATAGTTCAAATTTCAAGTAAAAATGTCAAAATAAGGTTTTCTGAATAAAGTCTAAAAATCAAGAAAAAAGCTGAAATACCAGAGATTTCAACAATAAACCAAAAAACTGAACCCTGTTGTGTTTCTGTATTTATTCTGTCCACAGCATAATTTCTTCTGATTCTTCACAATAAGAGTCGTAAACATGCACACACCTCAAAATATCAGAAGCTTATTAAACAGTAATACATTATTAAAACAATATTAATAAACGATGTATAACCAAATGTGTTTTTATAGTTTACTCAGTAAAAACACACCATCCTTCAAATCAGTGTTTTAGCTGAAGAACAAACACGAATGGGTTCAGAATCACAACAATTCTTTAAATAGCCTACTTTAGATTATTTTCTGGGAATAGTTTTTAACATTTGTTTTTTTACATTTCAACTTTAATTTCAACACTTCCTCCTGTTTTTTAATCTCACTATCATATGGTGTTCATGTCACCTGTCATGGTGGATCTTTCAGCGTCTCTCTCCTTCAGACAGAGTGCAGAACACAGAGATCATATCTGAATATAAATATCACATTTGTATCTTGTAACGCGTTTTCATTCGTGATTCTGTCCGTCATAAATCTAAACTTTAGTGTCAATTTTGACTCCTGATTTCTACTAAAACAGGTTGTTTGTTGGGAAAAACTTGAATCTTTTATCAAAGGATATAAAACCAGTTACATTCAATCAGCTTTCATTCAAAATTAAAATTAATTTGCAAGTCATTCAAATACAAATCTGTTTACAAATATCCTGTCCAATCAGTTTGCTTGGAATTAATACTTTCCTATTTATTTAATATTAATCCTGTTTGGTGCAATCAGGATCAATAAATTAGTTTTTATAAAATACTAATTTATAAAAACTTATTTTATACAAAGAAACCCAACAGTCTGTTTTAAATAAATGTGACCTGAATGATCAATAAGATTCCCAAAGGTTTGAACTAAGATTACACAGTGGGCGGGGCTTAAGATATTGTATTTAAGTGCTTTAAGAACTAAAACATTAAACCTGACTTGGTATGAAGAGTAACACTGTTGATGAGGCTGTTTGTGTCATTATATCTTTGTGTAACTTAGAGATATTTAAATGTCACAAATCAATATCACCTGATTAAATAATAAAGATTTGTATTAATGTACACTGCAAAAACTGATTTCTAAGAAAGTAAAATAGCCTTGTTTTTAGACATTTTGACTTATTTGTGTCTAAAAAGAAAATATGTTCTTACAGCCCTACTTGAAATAGGCCAAATCTTCTTAAATATGGTCAAATTTTCTAGATTTGAGCAAAAAAATCTGCCAATGGGGTAAGCAAAATTTGCGCATTTAGAATAATTTGCTAGTTTTAAGGAATCTAGCCAAGCAAATTTTGCTTAGCCCATTGGCAGATTTTTTTGCTCAAATCTTGAAAATTTGACCATATTTAAGAAGATTTGGCCTATTTCAAGTAGGGCTGTAAGAATATATTTTCTTTTTAGACACAAATAAGACAAAATATCTAAAAACAAGGCTACTTTACTTTCTTAGAAATCAGTTTTTGCAGTGTAGCTGTATACAATGATAACTTCTTTAATAACTGTTGTTTATTTCTCCCACAGTTAATGTGTTTTTGAGCTATGTGAGGAAACTGAAGAACCTTCAGAAAACCCAGACGCCAAGCTCAACCCTTACTTCCTGTGTCTGGTGTCAGCAGAGCTGGAATGTGCAGTTCCTGGAAAAAAATACTACTATGATTGATGAAAACATCAAATTCTATTTAAACCTTTCAGCGCCAGATTCTGAGACGCTTCACTGAAAGTTACTCCCTGCACAAAAGCATGGTGTTTTGTTTTTGGGGTCATCACATTCCTAATTATAACAGCATTTATAAGAATGCTGAACATTTCAACAAGCAGGAACCAACAAATTATCTGTTTTATTCTTAGCTTTTAATTCCGAAGACGTCTCGTTTGTTTTTATGGGAGGGGCGGGATTAAACACGTATACTGCAGCCAGCCACTAGGGGGTGGTCAGGTTCCTTTAGGCTTCAATGTCCACATTAAATCAAGCTTTTATGACTGAAAACCTTTTTTTAGTGAGGCTTAACAATCCACTCCACTTTCTACCTCAGCAGATCCACAGCTTCTTAGTGATTTAACACTTTTTATTTTCAACCACATGCTACAAGACTCATTTATCAGGTCAATCACGTGAAGCCGAGCTTTTCTGAGTAAACACTGAAGAGGATTTCAGAAGAACATCTTTCAACTGCATCCTGCTGCTTTCCTGAAACAAACTTCACTTGATCAAATATGTTTCAGAGGTTAGGACGTCAGCAAAAAAGAAAAAAAACGACTGTAGCTTAACCTGTTTTGTCCCAGTAACTGTGCCACGTCGCAAACATGTAGTGGGTGTCTGAGCCAACCAGTAAAACCTGCTACAAAGAACTGGAATGAGTGGAGTCATTCACTGGATCATTTTCAAGGTTCCTCGAGGTGGAAAATTCATCATGGCTGCTGCTCAGCTAAGAGCCTCTGCTGAAGTTTAATAAGAGAAAGCTGTTCGTTGGCTTTATGTCACCAAAATGTTCCCAACAAGGCTAAAAAACTGTAGTTAAATTAAAAGAAGGAGTCAGTCGTCAGAGACTCAGATAACAAAAACACCTGATTCAGATTTTTCTGCTGAAATAAACCCAAGGTTGTGTCGCTGCTGCAGAATGAAGCGAGTCCCTCCTACAGGAGTGTGTGACGGAGCACCAGGAACATCTGAATGCAACCTATGAATAATCTCCTTCTCAGTTTTTGGATTCAGGGTTTGCCTGTTTCAAGCTTAACCTGCAGTATCATGTTATTAGTACAAGTAGCTCAACTCAGTTTGGAGAAATATAGATTAGTTCTGATTGGACAGATGAGCAAACAGCAAGGTGAGCTACAGAGAGGGTTTCTGCTATCTTGAAATAATTCTAATCCCCAAAATGCCGTGGTGGTTAATGAAAACACCGTTTTAATAAACTCTTATGATGCACTAGACTGTTTTTCTGGCAGAAAGATTATTAAAATTCCACCTGGAAACGTTGCATGCTACACAAAGTTAGCTCTGTTGCTAATTTGTGCTCTAAAAACTCAAGAGTAACAACAATTAGTTTTGAAATGTGACATTTCTGCCAATGTGAAGGTAAATGTGTTTGAAGATGGAAGAAATCCACTTTGGAATTGGTCCCAGTGTGACCATTAGATCGACCATCAGACCAGGATGCTGCCATCAGGCTCTTATTTTAAAAACATTTTACATTTTGAATGAAGTATTTCTCTGAACATAATGACCGAAAGAACGAGATCGTGGATATAGGCAGCCGAAATGAGTTTCCTCTGCAGGGTGGATAGGCTGAGGAGGAGCTCAGACATTCGGGAGGGCCTCGGATTAGAAACGCTGCTCCTCCACAACGAGAGGAGCCAGTTGAGGTGTTTCAGGCATGTCCTACTTGCAGGAGGACCCCGGGTCGACCCAGGACACGCTGGAGAAAGTACATCTCCAGTCGGGCTCGGGAACGCCCTGGGGACCTGCAGGAGGAGCTGGTGGAGGTGGCCAGGGAGAGGATGGGATTCACAACTTTGAGTGCTGCTCCCATGACCCAGACCTGGATAAGTGGAAGAAGACGAGGCGAGGCAGTACTTCTCTGAATATTGTCAATATCTATTAAAATGAACTCGATATGACACCGATTGACACCAATTAAAGTGAAACTTTTAGAAAAGGCTGAAAATTCTTGGACTTTAATGGATGAAACATAAATGATTACTAGTATTATGTTTTATAATGATAGAGGCACAGAAATCAAAGCATTTTGACAATTTTAGAAGAGTTCTGATAGCTTCAATATGTCCACCAAAGATTTTAAAATGCTTGTTTTATCCATTGCAGATGTTGTGGAAAAGTTTTACTGTCATAAAACTGATCAAATACTTCCAAATCCATAATAGGGAAAGTCTGATGTAGAAATAAAAAACAATGTAGAAGCAAAGAGCTTGAGGCTGAGTGATGGAGGGATGTTTCATCACATGACGTGAACCAACCAGGTGGGAGGAATTACACCTCTGTTTGAAAAACGACACAAAACCTTCTGAGAAAAACTCCAGCCTTTCTGAGACGGCGTTCTGTGGACAGGGCAAACAAAAGGAGAGGTTTTTGGAGAATGTTGTGCATCACTTTTGTTTATAGGTAACAAATTAAAGCCCATAAAGAAAATGACTGTATTTATAGTAAAACATGGCGGAGGTTCTATCATGCTGTGGGGGGGGTTCCGGTAATAAAGGAACTGAATAAATCAAGAGGAAATCTCTAGCTCAACTAAAACTCACAACAGCACAAAAAAAGTTTTAAAAGGGAGAAAAAGATTGAGAGGCTTATAAATAATAATTTACAAATATCACAGCATGTCTGGTGCATTTATGTAAATTATGTTTGTTGTCGCTGCAGCTCCTCAGTGTGAGTAGAAATGTTAACTTTCCTCTTAAATTTTACAGTGATTTGTTGTTTTTTTTAAACCAAAAGAAAAAAAGTTTTGTTTTATTCTGACTGAAGCTAAATTCTTTAGTTTAATTTGGTGGAATGTACAAATAAAAGACTAAACAAATGTCTGGTGAAAGTTCTAGAATCTTCTTATAAACCTTGTCACCTCCTCTTCAGGCTGAGTTATTATTTGAATGAGTTGGGTAGACGTAAATGAAACAAGTGCGCCCCCTGTAGGACACCTGAGAATCAGGTAGCGACGTCACTCCTTAGATAAAAATATAAACAGCTCAGAATAAAATAAAATATATATATAAATATAAATGTTGAGGTAAAGTGAATAAAGAGACTGAGCTGTGATTATTTGTGCTCAAAGTGGTTTGATACTCAGCTGAGACGCGCAGCAGGAAGCTTTAGTGTTGTGGTTTTATTCTGCCACCAGATGGCGCCCTCGGCCCTTTTTTCTTCATGTAAATTCTGGTTCTGCTCCAAACAGAAACAGAGGGCAAAAACCAGCTGTGAGCTTCACATGTGATGCCCACATGCAAAAATAAAAATAAAAGAATCCAAAATCTGAAAATTAACAGAAGCTGTGCACATAAATAAACTATCAACAGATAACGGTGTAAAGATAATGAAAAATAAAACGGAACTTATCAGAGTCCCCTCCAAAAAAAATACCATTTAGTTTAGTTCCTTACATTTTTATGCAAGCATTTATTATAAAATTATTCCATGGATATAACTTTTTCTAATTATATAATAAATATTTCACTTTAACGTTTTAAGTTTGAATTTATTTGGCTTGTGGTCAATTATTCATCCTAATAAAACCCCAACGTGTAATCATTTTTGTAATTACACCTGAATAAGAACTTGTCATACTTGCAGTTTTTATTGCAGCTTATTAGATAAAAACAAACTCAAAGAATTTGCTTTAGTCTTTTATTCACCGATCTATAAATAGCGAGGGATAACTCGTTGTTTTTGTTTTCTACGACAGTCACAAAGCCATAATATTAGATTGGGCACCATTATGGCTTTATGGTTGGTTTCAGTGTTTATGTTCATCATCCAGCCCTCTGTCTGAGGGAGAGTCACCACTGAAGTCATGAGTCAAAACCATCAGGCGTGACAAAGCATGGGATTTCTGAAAACTCATTTAAGGTAGAACATTTGAGCTCTAATGCAACTTAAATTAACTTGAGTTATTCTTAGCTTCATTAGAAAATGTAGCAATTATTACAAAATGTCAAAAGCAGCTTGTTAGCCCGTCATGCTAAAATTGTTGAAAATTCATCAACCTTCTAAAATTATTCTATTTTTGGAACCATGTGCTTAGGTTTTGCATCGACAACTTATAACTCAAAAAGTTGCTCTAAATGTTCCATCAACACACATAAAAAGTCAAAAACTATATTTTGAGCCTTGTGGCTTTCTGTAGAAAGTCCTGCCCCTCCATGTAAAACATTTGGAGCAGGTGTTGACTTTTGTTGATTTACAGATTTCTTATGTTCTTATGTTACTTCAGTATTTTTCTCCATCTCATTAAGTTTAGTAAATATTTATTTCTTAAGAAATACCAAGATTATTGTGTGTTGGGGATTAGGCAGGACTCAACACAACATGCAGTGTTCCTAAAGGTGCTTGAAATCCTTGCTTTCTAGTATATTTTCAAGGTTTTGAAAGCACTTGATTTTTTTTAATGAAATGCTTGAAACTATTAACTGAAATTGCTTGTAACATTCACAAAACTGGCAAGTGAAAATATTGTTTTGAACAAGTAAAATGTCATAAAAATGTTCATAGAAAAATCACATCCTGGTAATTTTCTGCCTGAACCGTTTCTATGAAGACTATAATAATGTATCCAGATTTTAATCAAAAAGATAAAAGATACAGGTAAAACATCTGTGAGAAGTCTTGAAGCAAAACCCCTTCAACTTTTCATTGAACATTTGTCCTGACTGGAAAACTCACATTGTGAGTGTTTGAATGAAAAGTCCTGGGAATTCCTTAGAGGTTTTTGCTTCAGTTTAAACAAAAAAAGCCAGAGATGCTACCTCTAGTTCATGTGTGAGTTATATTCAGACATAAATGAACACAATGGCTCTGATGTACAAAATAAAAGAAAGTTATATTAAAAAGTGAACAAAAAACATCCAGGCAAGAAGGAAGACGTTATAAATGCACATAAAGTAGAAAGAAATTACAAGAAAACGCTACCATTTATATCAATATACTAACAATAAAACTGTTCACGAGCCGTTTTGTAATTTAAGAATGTTCTCAAAGGGAAACCTTTATTTCCTGTTAGAAACTAATCCTCCTGTTAACCATATGTTTTTGCCACCTTAATGACTATTAGCTTCAGCGGCTAACTAAAGCTAACCATCAACGTTCGAACAGCCTCACCGAATAAAAACAATCAAAATGAAAACAAGAGCTTTAAAAAACAGTTCCGTATTTATTGCAAAATATTTTTGTACAGAATACAACTGAGAAAAAAAAAAAACATAAGAGGAATGCACAGTAAGGCAAACATTAGAACTCCAAGAGTTGAACTGTACAAACACCAACAGTAACAATTGCTGCTTTATTTGTATTTTTATACATAAACTGTTTTCTGCTCCCACAGCAAACTCTTTAAATGAGAAAACAATAATTAAAACAATTTCTCCATGTTGTCCTAAACTTATTGCCTTGCCTGTAAACCCATCAACTCTGAACACCGATGGGCAATCCTCAAATACTGGAACTTCTGTAAGAAACTTGTCTCTTGATTGATAAGACTCACAAAATATAAATATATATATTATATATACGTATATATTTGTAAAAAGCTCCAAATTGATGATATTTTGGGAATGAGTGTCATGAAGATTCAGAGTGCTACTCCTGGAGCTAGCAGCTTTAGCTCCCAAACTCAGAGTGCAGAAATAATACTTCAGAACCGGAATCAAACTAAATGTACGGTTTGACTTTTACTCTACGTCACGCTGCTGAATTAACGGATCCCTCGCTTGAACTTTGAGGGGTTAAGAATAGTGGTCTGTGTAACTCCGGACGTGCACGTACCCATGCACATCCGCATGCGATTTGGCACTGATGTAAAAGTTCTGTTCTCAAAGTAAAACCACATGGTACATCTTGGTTCTTCTAGCTCTTTCTTTTACATATATATATATATTTATATATTTTTTCTTTTTTACATAAAAAAGGCAGAGTGAGACAGGATATACGTTTCCCCTCTTTCCAACATTCAAATGTACATCTTTAACATTGGCGCTCCCAAAACCTGGGATCTAACGAAGACATAAAAACCCTCCAGTCTCTGATAGTTTATATAGAAAATAAAAATTAAATTAAAATAGATATGATTTTTGTTGTCATATACGTTAAGCCCTTCAAGGAAACACGCCAACACATTAGAGAAGATGAAAACGACGTACAATCCAGAACTCCAAAGGAGAGAGAGGAGGGGGTTCTTCTGAAATACTTGACTGGTAAGGTAGATGTGGAGCTCAGACAGGAGCACAGCAACATCGTGTTTCTGTCCTTCTAATTCCACATCTTACAATACATCTGGTTACAAAAATAAAATTAAAAAACACAAAATTATCCTCTTTTAAAGGGAGAATTCAGACACAAGTGAGAAGACCAGCGTGGTTCTTTAAAAACACAATCAGAAATAAAGCTAACAAGCTTTTCTTGGAGGCTTTGAGGATATTTTTATCCCTGCAAAGGATGTGGCTGAGCCCGTTTGTTTGTTTTCAGCAGGATGACTCAAACTTACCGATGGATTTCCATGAAAGGTTAACCAGAGATGGGAAATGGTCCAACTTGCTTCTAAGATAAAAGTCAGATCTGGATTCTTTTTAAACAAGTAGAAGTGACTGCTTCTGTTGGTTTATTTTAGATTTATTACAGAATCTCTTCTGCAAACCCATATTTTTACTGCATTTCTTAATCCATATGAACAAATCCATTTGTGGTTAACTTTTCTTTCCTCTCGGTGACCCACAATCACCATCAGAGTCACTGGTGTTTATTGTGTAAGGGTTTGAGTCTGGGAGGCGTTTCTTTAAAACTTCTATGAATGTCCCGAGTTCTTTCAATGATTCGATACCCTGAGTAGAGGACGTAGGCTCGGGGTGAACTTTAGTAAAAACAGAAACTTTTTTTTTGCTAAGCAAAAACCATCAGAAAAGACATTACTAAGTAAAACCGTCTTTCACACATAAATAAAAACCTGCACCCACAGGTACACTGAGAACCACGAAAATAACACAAAACCATTAATGACACCACAGTCGTTTTCAGCTTTACAATATGCATATACTCATGCATATATAGTGTCTATTCCCCCTTGCATACAGACAAAAGGTTGGGGACTATATAGAGAGCTTTTAGCTATACCAACCCTCTGCAGAGACTAACATCGATTATTAAAAGTTTGATAGAAATGAGAGCGAACATAATTCACAGGCTGAGAGGAAAGAGGACAAGAACTGATCCCAGTACAGACTTGTAAACAGAAGAGGCCAGAAAGCCACCGAGGATGATGGGTAACAGACATCCACATAAAGCAGCGATGATCAGACAGATTACGAGAAGCTGAGTTTGGGTGGGAGTTTAAAAAACAACTACTTTTTTTCCCACCTTACCGATCAGAGGATTCAAGGATGCAGCCCCATCTGATTCCCTTCAGGCTCAGCTAAGAATCAGTTCTGCAACAGGAAGTAAGATTAAAAGTGATCGACGTGTTTCTGTTTGCGTTGTTCGAGAAGGAAATTAACCAAAGTGTGACAAACAATGGACTCTCAGCGATGCGACATAGCTTTTTAATGAAAAGCAACCTATGAACTGAAGGTTCGATCACTGGACGCTTAGTGTGACTGGCAGATACAGGGCCTCCTGTGTGAGCTGCCCCCACCTCCATGCTCACCTCTCTGCAGCCACTTCCTGTTTCCTCCTCAGGATGTTAAGAACTGAGAGGGCAGAGCGGCTCAGACAAACAGCTGGATCCGCTCGCGGATAGTCTGCCGGCAGATGGGGCAGGTCTTCAGTGCGGCGCTGCAGTCGATGCAGGAGGCGTGTCCGCACTGGAAGACCAGCTTGATGTGGTTGTCGATGCAGATGGGGCAGGTGATGCGCTCCTCCATCTGGCGGTACCGAGACTGCAGCTGCTCCAGCAGGTTGTGCTGCTCCGAGTTCTCGGTGCCGGGGCTGCAGTCCACCTCCGTTTGGTCTGTGGAGCGAAGCCATCCACAAGAGTCAGTGTCAGGCAAGTCGAGAGGATTTCATGCAACCTGTGCAGTATTGTGCAAAATGAGATGGTCTGCTGTTTCATTGGTTTACTGTCTGGCAACAACAGACCATAAAACATCCAGTTGGTGCCTTTCTCACATTAAAAAGCTGCTCTAAATGATTTAAAACCCGTGTCTTACTGACACTTTAACAGTAGTGATCAGATTCTCTCCGTTATGGACCTAAACCAGTACCTCACTGGGCTGCAACCGTTAGAGACTAGCTGGAGACAGAGTTGTGAGAAAATTCAGAAAATTGAATATGGAACCTCACTGAACTGATGTGTATAACACTTCTTCAGAAAGATTTACATACAGCCCTGTCATGTGGGGGGGGGGGGGGGGGGGGG
>SSNR01000052.1:730515-817376 GCA_006937965.1 Callopanchax toddi | reverse complement strand
GGGGGGGGGGGGGGGGGGGGGGGGGGTGATGCAAGTGCAAACAAATTACAACAGTCCTGTGACTCGTGCAAATTTCCTTTCCAATAAAACATTAAATTTAACTTTAAACTAAGTTATTGAGTCAAACATAAACACTTTACATTAAATCTGTTTCATCTGAAAACCACTCCAACACATCAATCCTAAACTTATTTTCTTACCTTGTCGTATTTTCTTGGTGATGGTGACCTGACATTTGATGCACTTCTTCATGCGATGGGCACATTCTGTTCCATCAAGGATAAAGTCAGTCAGTTATTCTAAGACTAAACAAAGAATCTCTTTGGTTCCATTGGAGAAAAGTTATTTGAATATTTGCTCACCTTCACAGGCCACGCTGTGCTGGCAGGGGCAGAAGAGGACCAGCAGAGCCAGCTCAGAACAGATGAGGCATTCGCTGGGCCCCGCCTGCGTGGGAAGAACCAGGTTGGTCATGGTGTTGGGCGTCGTGTGGACTCGCCGCAGGCTGGCGCTGCTCAGGCCCTGACCGCATGTGATGGCCTGCAGACGCTGCAACCTGACAGACAACAAACAGCTTGAAAACACTTCCACAGAACTACCTTTCATTCGTTTTTATTTCTAGCTAATATACAAAGAATTTAAATAGAACAACATAACTGTCTTTAAGAGTTTATAATATTGTTGTGAATATGCACCTGTGCTTCTCAGAGAAGCCCTTGATGAGCTGCAGCATGGTGCTGTCTGACACCAGGTCCAGAGGACTTTTGCCTTTATGGTTGGCGTAGCTGATATCGGCACCTTCCTGTGCTAAAAAGCAGGCGAGAGCCATGCCGACGTTCAGCTCTGTATTCCCCAGAAGACCCGAAGAGTTCAGCTGTGGACGCAAACAACAAAGAATGGAAGGGAAATAAGAAATCAAAGTTTAAATCAACATGAATCCTAATCAGATATTTTACAAATGTTCTCTCTGCCAAAGCTGTCAAATGGCAGAAGCTGAGAAAAGCTTAAAAATAAAAGTCAAGGACACGAGGGAACCGAGCACCACAAAGCAATGGGAGTTAAATCAGAGCAGCCGGCACATAAACCCACATCTAATCACCGCGGAAGAACTCCCTCAACAACTCATCTGCTGACAGTGGCCAAAACAGCCCTGAGCACTGAAGTCTACCACCTTCATGGCTCCGTCTGTGTGTGTGTGTGTGTGTGTGTGTCAGCTTGGCAGGTGCCCAGGATTCCGAGCGTAGCTGCAGAGTTTGCGGTCGTGGAAAGTGTAAAGGACGTTTTTCATTGGTGAGAGCTCCACACCATCTGATGAGATGGGATTTAAGAGGTTTGTGTAAAACATTTTATACAAAAAGGAGTCAAGGCCTCCTAATGAAGAGTCCTAAACTTGTTCGTTTGAGTTAATGTCTCCTTCAAAATCAGACAAATTAAAGGCCCAGCATTCCTTCAAATAGTCCGTATCATCCGACAACTTTTATGTCAGAATGTTGAACTAAGATCATCTTTTGTTGAGAACTGATGTGAGTTCAAGCTGCTTTGGGTAAATCTTCAAAATGCTGTTAAGCTCATTCAGATGTCAGGTGATGTGGTAGCTCTCAGAATATGTGTTGTAAATGTCAGCTACTAGCACACCACATCTTAGCTCAGTATCTAGAACTGGCTAAGGTTGATCAGGATAATCAGAGTCCAAAGAAACCGTTACAAAACAAAACAAAACAAAAAAACACAGAGGACAGAATTCCCAGAGAGGTAAATATAGGCTACATAAGCTACTAAACAGATAACTGGATGTGGTTAAGCAGCTAAATATAGCTTTCTAGTTGGTTAAAAATAAAAGACTTAAAGTAATACTATAGGGTTAGAATCATGAGGTGTATGCTTAGTCAGCTGGGGTAAACTTGGGTTAAGGAATTCCAGGTAAACAAGAGGGTGAAAAGGTTAAAGGAGGGGAAGGTAGCGAGTGAGGTGACCCGTCGTCAAAGAGTAAGTGAGTCCAACATGTAAGCAGGACAAGAGACCGGGACTATAATAAGTTCAGAGTGCAGATTAGTGATTCCAGTTATAACTCAAAGCAGGTTACAGCGTCTGACTTTTTATATAAATGAAAAAATAAATGTTCTCAGAGTTACAGATGGCTTCATGTTTGGCTTTAATAATCCTCTGTGCCTTAAAAGAAAGTATTGGCAGGATCCTGAAAGTCATTGAGCAATAAAGGGAGAGAGGTGAAGTCGGTCCACTTAGAGAAGTAATATAGATTCAGATGAGACGGAGCTTAAAGTCTGAGATGTGATAAATTTAGAGGAGCCGTATAAACACGTCACATCATTCCTCCCCAGAGGAAGCCTTCGTCATGATGTCAGAGATTTAGACAGACGACTCATCCAAAGAATATAAAACAGGTCAAGCAGCAATATCACACGTAAAACCACGGAACGCTCAGTCAGTCACTAAGAAACTTACATTCTAGAGTTTATCAACATCTGTACTAGATTTGACAATTAATTTGCTTCTTTAAGGACGCACACCCAGACACACAACAGTCAGAAAACCTGCAGCTAAAAGGAAGCTTTCATTTTGAGCTTCAAGCATTAAAATAAATCATTTTATTATCCAAATTCTATTAGTGTTTTTGAAGTGAAAATGTCATCAATCTATTGAATAAAGCAGCTCTAAATCCATCATAAAGGTTGTTTTTTTTTCACGCAGTGTTGCTGCTGTGATTGTACCCACAAGCTTCAGAATAATAGATTATTATTATCAGTTTTATTCCTTCCAGGGATGCCAGGCCTTTAATTATTCATGTCAGGCTAAAGGTACAGGATTTTAGCAGCAACCTTAAATACCTGAGCTGTTACAAACTTTTAAGTTGTTTGGAAACTTGACTGGATTGCAGCATTTCAAATAGATATTTGGAAAATATAAATTTGTGCGATCCTAGAGAGGCTGAAAGGAGACGTCACTGAATAGCTGGAAACACTGTGGGGCTGAGCAAACAAATATCAACTCTGTGGAAACATCAACCCACTCTACCTGGGATTCCTTCCCACTATACAACATCACTTTGCTACACAACAGTCTTTTCCTTCATAGTCTGATCGGTATATTCTTTTGTGTCGATATTTTCCACATTATAAAGCGGTTAATCCTTTGATGTTAAGGAGATGCAATAAGACTTCAAAATCAGGATTAAAATCTCACTGTGTCTGAGTGCAGCAGTAGCTTCTGTTTCACCCTGTCCTCAAATCTTGTGTGACTGTAATCCGAGTTGCCCTTTCAGTTTAACAAGCCCCAGCATCATCAGAGCTCCCGCAGTAATGCATCCTTCAACAGCCACGGCCCATTTGCAATAAACGATTAATATAAAAATCTATATCTTCTGATAGCTTGGTGAACATCAGAAGAATGCTGACTTATCCCTGAATGCGTCTATGAGCAGTAACCTTACTAACAAGCTGTCCCACTCTTCTATGTTGTGTCATGTCTCACCCTGCAGTAGAGCGACGTGGACGAGCATCCCTCGCTGCTTTCCTCGGTGCTGCTCGTTCCCACCAAGGGACCGAGTACCACGTTGGCCAGCTGGGGGCGGAGGAGGGCCACGTGCATGGCTGTGTCCCCGTCCTCGTCCTCCATGTTCACATCGGCGCCTTCATCCACCAGCAGCTGCACCAGGTCTGTGTGGCCCTGGGTCACAGCCAGCTGCAGCGGCGTCTGGTTCCGGTTGTTGCGGATGTTGATGTCACAGCGTCCCTTTGAAGGGTGAGAAAATGTGATTAACAAGTTTCATTTACAAGGGAATTGTGACAGAAATGTCTATAAAACACGATTGGCTCACCTCTTTGATGAGGACCTCAGCGACGTCTCTGTGGTTGTTGAGAGCAGCCAGATGAAGGGCAGAGAAGCCGTCTTCCTTTTTAACGTCCACCAGCTGTCGCGCTCGGCCGAGGATTTTCTCTGTGGCCCTGAAGGCGGGACAAACAGATCACCTGATCATCTAACCAACCCAAATTTACAGGCTTTTAATCATCGCTAACTAACTGCCAACAGGAGGAAGGCGGGTGGTAATGTTTTTGCCTGTATGTGTTCCTTAATGATGTTAGCAAAAATACCTCAAGAACCACAGGACGGATTTTGATGAAACTCTAAGAAGGTAAACACTGACTGGATGTTCATCAACGGGTTCACTGTTTAAGCCAACCAAGTTCAAGATGCCCACCACGGCCAACTGATCTTAAAAGGCACACTAGGTAACGTTTTCATATTTTTAAATCTTTTTCTTGAGCCATGTGCTAATATGACCCTTTACAGAGTTAATGAAAAGTCACTCAGCCTCATCTGCTGAGTCCAGTGGACCGAAGTCTCACAGTCACGTATCTCACGAGAAGCAACGCTTTACAGCAATCCATGTTTCCACGTCAGAACCTGCTCAGGACAGACGAGCTGAAGACATAGACATCATAGATATGAGCTCAGAGATCTATTGTATCGTGTTCCTCATGATGAAGCCTCCAAAGAAACAAAGAAAACCTTTATCCGATGATTGAAAACACAAGCACACAGCAGGAGGGAGGAGTCACAGTTCGTTTTTACAACAGTGATTTAAAACGGCCACTAGGGGGTGCTAAAAACAAGCCAAAACTGCCTAGTGTGCCTTTAAAAAACACAAAAATATCTCGGACTTAGTCAGTTTTACAGATACTGAGCTGGAATTTGATGTGTTAATGGGTGAGAGTAATTCACAACACTGCAAATACTGTCAGATCTTGTAATATTGCATGAGATGGCACTTATTATTATTATTTAAAAAAAGACCAAAATTATGACTACAATTCCAAGGTCTACGTTTAAAAACCTGCCTTGTTAATGTTTTCTTTTCTTTTTTTTACTTTACATGAGTGATGGGCAAAAAGTCACCTCGGCACCACTCTTTGATTTGAAACCTTTTGCAACCATAAACTCAGCATTTTTGGTTTTTGAAGCTATATGAGATGGATCTGAGCTAGAATAACAATTAGCAATAATAAGACACTTCTCCAGGAACTTTAAATGACCTCAAGTTGGTCAATAAATGATTCATGATGGTGTTAAACAGAAGTAATAAAACCTGGACAGACATTGAGGATGGACACAGAGGAAACATCTCCCCTTAATGTGTTTGGTATCCATGTAGATTTGACCAGTTTTAACACGTTGTTGTGATTAAAGCAAGACTGGAGCTGGAATTTAATCGCAGTGCATCGAGTCCACAATCAGTGAAGTGAGACCATCAGAAAGCGTCTTTATGCAGCTGGCTGATGTTGCAGCGCTAAAGTGGACTGCTCTTTGGCTGAGTCTGCTTTATGAAATGTGAAATTGAAGCCGACAGCCTTAGCGAGCGCCCAGGAAGCTGGCAAATCACCACGGAGGCATCGGTGTGACACGAACCAAACTTTCTGTGGATGTTAGGTTAATTTACTGCTGCCTCTGCAGGATTTCACCGTGTGGAAATACTGGTGTCGCACACACTGATAGATGATCCTGGCCTCCAGTATTTCACAAGAAAATGAACACAAATCAGGCACACTACTGGGAACACATTTTCGGAGTTTCTAACACACAACTGGACTGATTGATTCACAGCTAATCAAGAGGTCTAGCTATAAAAAAATATACTGTGTACAATAAACCTGAATTAATCAGTAATTATACCACTGATATCAATCCGTTTCTTCCAGAAAAACATAAAATGCACATCCGTCTCTTTCATTAGAGGAAGATACACGATAATGAGATTTGTCTTTTTCCAGCAGAATGAAAAAACAAGTGCACCTTCACAATCCTGCTCCACTAGACACTGAATTCAAAAGATTTCTGCAGCAGCAGAACAGAAAAGACTAAAAAGCATTTTTTATGATTATGAGTGACCTCTTACAGCTTTGAGAGGCTCATTAGCTGTTCACAGCTGAAAGCCTTTCTATTAAATGAGTTAGATGTGACTGAGATTGCCTCTGTGATTTAGACTGTTAAGGGAGACATTGCTGGAGGTCACTGGTACCTGCATTGCAGGTCTGCATGTCTGTCGCTGAGGTATTGAGGCAGGGTTTTGTTACAGCTGTCCAGGTTTACAAGCAGCTACTGACAACCTCTGATGGTACAAACGGCTCAATCTTGCAGCCTGTCAGATTGAAAAACAGCTGTTCCAGCCATGTCGCCATTCTAACAACAACAACACACCTCTGTGTGAATGGATTTTCTGTTTGAAGCTGGTGTTCTGAGGCAGCTTCACAGAAACTTGCCTTTACGCACAAAAGCCAAAGGGCATCCAAGAGACAGGTAATGACTTTCCTGGGGACTGAAGTCATCATTTTATTTGATTTATTATTATTTGTGCTTGCAACTTGGATAAAGAAGAACACAAACAAAAGTTTTGTCTCTAATTTAAAGAAAACCTTTCATTTCATATTAAATTAAAGGCATAACGTATCTTGAAGGGATACTGAGGTCTTTCATGTCAGTATTTCAAAATAAGATCATCATATGTCGAGAAATGAGAAGGTTTTTGTCATTTAGAAAATATTTTATGTGCAAAACTAACACATTATAACAAGATAATGACTCTCAGACCAATTTAGCTAAAACTAAACATTATAGCCATTTGTGTCGACTAATGCTCGCTGTGGTGGCCATCTTGAATCAGGTTGATACTAAATCTTAACCAGTTGTTGATTTACATCCAGTCATCATTTTCTAAGAGTTTCATTAAAATCTGTCAAGTGGTTCACGAGGTAATTTTCAAACATTCACAAACACAGGTAAACCTTCTGGTTAGTAGACAAAGATGCAATGCTAAAAGGAAAGGAGGATACAGATGGGATGTGGTGAGAATGAAAAAACAACAGAGGAGGAGAAAAAGAGAGAAAACAGGAGGAAATCCACTGAAGCAGCCAGTTCTCCAGTAAATACAGCAAACACATTATCCATCCTGTGCATCCTCCGTCACGCTGAAGGAGATATCTGGCAGCATGCCTCATTTCTTCACTTTCCCAGGACTCTGTAAACTTGGTGTTTAGCTGTATTTTTCCATTTCCTCAAAAAAATAAGAAGAACTCTAATATACAAACTGTTCTGTCACCACAAAACAACAGATGTTCACAGCTGTTCTCAGGAACTCTTCAGTGTAAAGACCTCCAGTTAACTCCTAACCCATCACTCTGAAAGACTATAGGTTTTCATCTAAAGCAGCTAAATTTAGGTTATAAATAGTTTACAAGCACAAAAATCCCACAGAGTCTGGACTGTATTGGTGTAGCGAAGGTCTGCTGAAGGTTTATGAATCAACAGGTGAATTAACTAAATACTAAACAATAAAAATCTACATATCACACAGAATAAACCCTGGAGAGTTCAGCCTAAAGTGCCAGAACAACACGCATGACCCAGAGCAGAGCAGACATCAGAGACAGAGAATTGTATTATTTAATTCCAGTTTCTACATCACAAATTGTTTTTATTACCCCTCAATAAGCTGTGATATTTTGTCTAGATAAAAAAGGTAAGTAACATACTTGATTTCCAAGATATTATCTATCAGGTTCAACAAGTCTCTAACTGAAATAAAGCAGCTCTGCATCCCTACAGTGATGATTTGTTTTTCCATTCTCACTTCCTTTTCTTGGGACCTGCCAGGGAACATTTTCCATGACATAGTTTTACTATTTTTAGAAAGAAATGTTTATACTGACTGCAAAGACCTTAAAGACAAGTATATGTTCTAAGGACGTTTCTAAGATACACATATAGTAAAAATTCTTAAAGTGTTGAAGATGTTTGACTTTTGTTTGGTCTGGGTTATTTAAATGACTTCATGAAAATTAAACTATTTTTTGTCTCCACATCCTTTCTGCTCATAAATACCTTGGAAATAGTGAAAAATCAATATCAATAACTTCTAAAGAAACAAGTTCTTCAGAAAATATCTGATCTAAACAACTCTTTAATTTCAACATAAACAAGAACAGTAACATTTTATGGCATTATTAAAATAAAATAACATTGTCTAGGTTCAAAAATATAAAGACACATTATGTTTCCATATCGATATCAACATCACAACTCTGCCAATAAATAATTGTACAGCTGAAAAATTTGTAAATAATATTAACATTTAGTTCAACTATGACCATATCTGCACAAAGCACTGGATTTTCGCACAATGAAAACAGCCATTGGGTAGAATTTCATGCAGTAGTTGATTTAAAGAAGCAAAAACCTGAGTCATAATAAAGAATTCATTCATTCTTGATGCATGCTCTACATTCCTGGGCCGTTTAAGGTGGGCGGAAGTTAAAGCGATGCGACATGGACAGGGAGGACATGGATGGACTAAAAACAGAGGCGAGCAGAACTGCTGAACCGTGCCTGGATGAAGCGTCGTCACTGTGAGAACGCTCTTTTATCCACTGAGTTTTTCGCCTGCCTCGTCAGTGTCACACCCGGTTTATGATTAAGAACCTTCAGCGTCAACCGGCTTAAAACCAAACAGGCAGAAGACAAAGGAGCCTTTGTGACAGGTGTCAGAGGGGCAGCTTTCATGTTCCACAAAAGAAAAATGACTGAGTTTTTCTTTCATAAGCTTCTGAAAGATGAAGCTGTTTTTGAACCAAAAGTCGCACGTTTTAAAAAGCTTTTGGCCAAAATAAACCAACACTTTCTCATTATAGGATGTAGTGAGTTTACCCTGAATTCTCTGAGATCTAAAACAACCTTACCTTGATTAGACCATGCTGTAAGGTCAATTCAAGGTCAACAACCTGTCAGGGAAGAGCTGTTGATCATAAAGGGATGCATCATGCTGTATGATGAGATTTGGCTCCATAGCCATTAAATTTCTTACTGGTTAAAAATGTTTTATTCTTTTTGTCCATAAATTGTTTATGACAGCTTCAAGCTTCCATGAGAAGCATTAGAATACATCCATAATGTTATCCTGTACAAAGGAGCTGTCCCACCAGCAACATCGCCATTAAAACATAGAAAAAATAAAGTATATTTAAAAATAATGATATATTTAATTTCCTTCATACCATTGTCACTGTTATGTGACAGAATATTTATCAAAGTCAAGTTGCTTGGGGAAAAAAACTATATGGTTCTGGGAACAATTCAGAGGACAAGTGTGTGTATAAAAGAGATGCAACAAAAAAGTAGACTTTGCTGCTTTTTTATGCTCGATATTGACTTCCAGGCTGCTGACGGCAGCAAAAAGCTGTGTGGGAGATGAGCTCCTTCTGTAACAGATAGTGTTGAGAGTTGACCTTCCAATCCTCAACTGAACCCACAGGAGAAATTCACACACACACATTTTTCCAACAATTTTCCAAAACTTGCATGAACTAAATGGGTTCAAACTTTGAACACAGGAGTAAACAGAAAGACACACAAACTAAATTAAACTTTATATGAAGAGGCACAGACTGTGGTGTGTGCTGACTGGAAAGCTACATTTGGTATCTGCACACACAGAAACTTCTCACAAGGTATTGTTCTTAATCTCAAAAGCACCACTGGAAAGCTGATGAGCTAAATCTTTACAGAAGAAATTAATTTATTCAAAGCCACTCGATGTGAACTCAAAGAAAAGAACCATTTAATTTAATAAAATTAAAAATCTGCTTATTTTTTCCCATAAATTTGAGAGTCGATACCTAATTTCATCTCCGATTGTGTGAAACATGAACTTTGATTTGTTGCCACATTCCTACTTACAGTTTGTTTCCTTTGAGGGCAGCGTGGTGCAGCAGGTTGAAGCCTCTGTGGTTCTGCTGAGTAAAGTCAATGTTGGGAACCACAACGAGGATCTCAATTATATTTCTGAAATCTTTAGCAATGGCGTCGTGGAGCGGTGTGTCCCCATACGAATCCTAAAAGAGTGAAGGCAAAAACAGACAAATAAGAGTTTTAAATAAGCTGCTTTATGGCTTAAACTAAATCATCAGCTTGTTTTCTGTGTGTTTTATTGAGATAAACAGCAAAATAGCAGAAAATTATTATAGCTAATTTGAATAGAGTTCAAAATCCACCTAATTATTCACTTAATAAGAGCAAATATTCTAAAAATATACCTGATAACATAATTTTGTTCACTGGATTGAGTTGTGATTTTAAAGTCGTTACAAAAACAGACATAAAAATAAACCGCGTGCACATTACCCACACACAAAACCCAAACAAACTTCAGGCAGACTTGTTTTTAGCTGAGTAGTTGCATTATTCAAGCAGAATTAAACAAGCTAGTTAGGAA
Organism: Callopanchax toddi; assembly: GCA_006937965.1. Taxonomy (NCBI): domain Eukaryota; kingdom Metazoa; phylum Chordata; class Actinopteri; order Cyprinodontiformes; family Nothobranchiidae; genus Callopanchax; species Callopanchax toddi. The sequence goes on along the minus strand of SSNR01000052.1, from coordinate 807,097 downwards.
AATGTGGGCCTGGTTGCAGGCGAGCTAGACCAACTGAAAAATCCCATTTAAACAGAGATTACACTGGCGTAATGAGGCTGAGCGCTGAAGAAATGACGACTCACAAACAGCCTAAATGACATTGTGAGTCCACAATAATCACTCATTCCACACACTGCTTTAGAACATGTAAACAAATGACTGAGTCAGAAAAACTGTTTGGTTCCTAATCAAAGCAAACCATTTGATTAGTGGTTAGAAAAAATGTCAGTGTTTTAAGAACATTTGTTAAAAAAAAAAAAAGGTTTTCCCTTTATTGGTCAGTTCAGCTTTATTGCTTTTTAAGTTAAACTAAATTTACTGCCTGCTGAGTTGTTAAGCTGCTTCAATTTCCCTCAGGAAGCGTCCCAAGTATCCATCCATCCATCCAATGTAAAATCAATTCAAGTTTCAATATCAGTAAACATATGTTTAAAAAGAACAAAATCAAGACACTGTAAGACAATCAATGATAAAACGAGAACTAAAACATTTAAAACCTTGGGGACTGGGATTCGTACAGGAACTAATCTGAGTCAGAGGTCAGGCTGCGGGCTTACGTAAACAGCCTCTCACCTGGAGATTGACGTCAGCTGAATGTTCGGTCAGCACTCGCACCAGGTCAGTGAAACCCTTGTTGACAGCGATGTGGAGTGCCGTGCACATGGAGTTGTTCAGAAGGTTGACGTTTGCCCCTTTGCTCAACAGCAACCGCGCGATCTCAGCCTGATTACTGAATTGAAGGAAATAAATGCACAAATGTTTTGTTTTGTTGACTGCAACAGGCAGCAGCAATGGCAAACAACTTAAATAAGTCTTTATCAAATGCTGAATGCCTAAATGTATAGCAGCACTACAATGCATTTGTTTAACACTACATTCATAAAATAAAGAGTTCCTAAATGTGTGAAACCTTTTTACTTCTTTGCATGTACAGAAACATGTTCACACCTGTAGACCGCATGTGTATTCTCACCCAAAGGCAGTGTAGTGCAAAGCCGTGTCCCCGTCTTCATCCTTGACCTCGACTGAGCTGTTGGCCTGCAGCAGGGCCTTCACCACCTCCATGTGGCCTTGGTGAGCAGCGACCTGCAGCGCGGTCTTTCCCTGGTTCTTGATATCCACCTGCCATGAACACAGACACCGTTGGAGATTCATCTGGAGCAGAAGACGTTTGAACGCCAGCAGAGTCGATCACAGACTGGCTGGAAATAATCTGCATGAACAGGAGCCTCGTTCAGCATCCACGTGATAGAAATAATCCCATCAGGTAGTGCTGTCACCGCAGAGTGGAACTGCAGGACCACAACAAACATATTTACTCTTGTTTACTAAACAACTTCCTGCAAAATAAGAATTCACCCTATATTATTAAACATTACTTCTGCTTGTTTCACTGTAATTTAAAGTTAGCAGCTATGTTGCATATACAAATGTATGCAAGAAATATCAGAGAGCTGCCAGTTAACTGGCCCAAGTATCAGATAATAAGAACAAACTGGGAGCAGAAGTTCTGTTGATTACAGGAAAACTGATCTCATGCTAAAATTTAACCATTCAACTCTGCATACAGGGCTTCTTTTTATTAATATATAATGTATTTTCCATCGTGTAAAAGAGCGTACAGCTATTATTATTCTATAATGACCTGATGAATCATAAAAACAAACGCCCATGTTTAGTGGGCTGATTGGCACAAACTGGGTTCTTAGTTTTTCTACAACAGGCCTTTATTTAGGCAAATATTATCAATGTTGTTCCAAGATTGAATAAAAATAGATTAAAAGCCAAGAGAAAAATCTGAAGGTAAGACATATGAATCAAGCTGATGTACCCGTCGTAGGATTACGGTACCATCTACTCAGATGAGTTCTAAAACTGATCCCTTGAACCTCCTGTCCACACAAAATAGAGTTTTTAGTGAAAAGAAAATGTACAATGTGGAGGGTGTTTTTTTCTTCTTCTTTTAATCGACGGAGGTGAGACACAGAGCTTTTCATAAACCACCTAATGGTGTGGTGGGGGTATTTCACTGTTTTTGTCAGAATAATGCGGATGAAGATCCATCCATCCAACTTCTATAACCGTTTTATCCTCTACAGAGGGTCGCAGGTGCCTATCTACAGCGGTCAAGGGGCGAGAGGCGGGGGACACCCTGGACAGGTCGCCAGCCCATCGCAGAGCCACATAGAGACAAACGAGACAAACAACCAGTCACACACCCACTCACACCTAAGGACAATTTACTAGATCAATTAGCCTAACAGTCGTGGATGAAGATATTTTTATAAACATTAAAAAATATGTTTAAAAATATCAAGAATAGACAAGCCCTCAACCTCAGATTCCTAGTGTTGTATTTGGTTTCTGTGGAGAAAGCCTTGCATTTTGTCTAACTGTAGATCATACAGCTCCTTAAGTTTATCAGATGATTTTCAAACATGACGTAAACCATCACGGAACGAACTTTATAGTGACAAATTAAACTAAGTAAAGTTATTATAAAAATGCTAACACAAAAACCATTTTAAATATCAGTGAAACGTCTTATAAATACACAAGGTTATAACAGCATATTGGGTTAATTATTGATTAAGAAAAAGGAAACAGATCCTGGGGGAGAGGGTCAAATAGAAGGAGCTCTTCAAGAATTTATGTAGAAAAAAAGAAGTCATGTTTAAAAGAAGTCAGTCAACTTTTTCACAATTAAAGGCATTTCAGAATAAAAATACATTTCTAACTATGCAAATTCATAAATATGCACAAAAAAGCCACTAAAACTTTTAAAATCAAAGTCTTAAATTTAGCAGATTATATTTTTATGCGAAATTTGCACAAAAAAGGTAAAAACTCTGAAATTAAAGTTGTGAATTAACAATAAGGATGTTATGATATTGTTTAGGTGGTCTGTGGTCAATTTATAGGAGCAAAACAAACACATTCATAAAACAAATAAAAAGAACTCATATAAAAATTTACATTCTGTAGGTTTTATATAATGACACCACCTTAAGTTTATATGCTACATAAAACATGTACGCTAATAGTTTGGAGCCTTTGATTTTAGGCTATTCACATTTTAATACTTCTAAAAAAAAATTTTTTTTAATAAAAAGTGGAAGTAGAGTTTCACTGTACAGAAAATGAAACTCATGGTTTTTTATTCTAAATGCAACAGATGAGTTTTTGAAGGAACTGGGCCACCAGAAGCATTATTTCAGCATGTATATATGCTGGTGTAATCAGAGTGAATTAGTAAGTCTATCAGACTGTTAAAGTGCCTCCTTTGGTCTAAACCCGTTTTGAATCCCCACCCCCCAGTTATGGTCGACTGATGGAAAGAACTTTTGGAACCAACAGTGGACTGCAGCAAAGAGGAGTGCTGCACTCACCTTGTCAGGATACTTCTGCACCAACTCCCGCACTTTGCTGGCACTGCCGTGTGCTGCTTCGATGACCAGCCGGCTGGGATTGTCCTGCTCTGTGGACTGAGACAGCAGCTTCTCCAGCACCGAGATAACAGTACCTGAACAGAGATACATAGGAGGAGGAGGAGAGGGAGGAAACACAAAAAGGTGCAAGAGTTAGCCTTTTCATTCTGATGGTAACCACAGCAGTCTCACAGAAGGACAAAAACTCAAAGTTATAGCCTGATGGATTTGTCAAAACTGGAGTGAAGACAGGAATGAGTCAAAATGTCCCTCCATGCAGTGGAATCTGACCACACACACACACACAAACACACATTTCTGTTTTCACCCTTCCATCCAGTGAGGTGAACACATACACAGAGCACAACATGATTAAGAGCCTGCTGAGAACTTCTGACATGATGACAAATGTTTGCTGAGCTGACAAAGCCTCTTGCTGTCAACAAGCTGGATCACGGCATGCTACAGGGAAGAGCACTTGAAGAAACGGACGCCCTGCTCACACATTTAGGAAAAAACAGAAAGGCCATTGATGCAGCAGCCTGTATGAGAAAGCATGCAAAGCAGAGACGGAGCTGGAAGGAGGGCTGGGGAGGATGGAAGAATGCATGTTGAAAGGTAAAGCTGGAGCTGCAGCGTGTTGAGATGAGCCCCCTGGTCCCGGAGGAGGCCTTACTTCCAGATTCATTGGGGTTCTCTGCCGTCATGAGGTTGGCGTCTACCTCCGCGGGCTGAGCTGCAAGGCATGCTGGGTTAAAGGTCCACGTCTGGCCTCCAAAGGCAACCCGTAGGTCTCCGTCTGCATAGACCTTCAACACCTTCCCAACCTGGCCAAGCACCTACAGAAAAGTTATCGTAAAGTGTGACATGAATAGAAGAGTAAAAGAGCAAAAAATAAATAAACAAACAAACCAAGGAAAATACAGTCTAAATTAAAAACTATTTATCCATCAAAACTACAATTTGTCCCTCCTTTAACAGAGTTATTTACATTAAATCAAAAATAATTAGTTGGTCGCTCAAAGTCAAAAACCTATAGACAAAACCTGTTTTATTTCAAAGATCCACACTTGTATCAAGTGAGTTTAAAGCTCAACTAGACCTACATATATTAACAGCATGTAGATTTGGCTTTTTCAAGCTATATTTCTGTTAATTAGACTAAAACTCATCATACAGGAGTCATGCTGTCTGTCCACTCTCCATGACCAGCCTGCAGTCTCTTCACCGTCTCCATCTCGTCCAGCACTCGTACTAGTTCACCAACTCCAAAAGTGTTGACCTGGGGAAAAAAATTAAAAATCATTCTGTTGGAATCAAAACAAGAGCCGCTACTCGATATTTATCTGTAATTTAGTACCTTGGTGAGCGCTCCAGGGTGGAAAGTCCAGCGGATGTTGTTGCTGTACTGTACTCGGACGTCTCCTCGGTCGGTTATTCGATGAACTGTCCCGATCCGACAAATGTACTGCGAACACAAACAGCCCGTTTCACCCTGGGTCTCCCCTCAGCCCGACTGTGACCTTAATATTCCCTTCAGCAGCAGTGATCACAAAGCTGGATGCTCCATTTGCTTTCATTCTGTTGGAACATCCATCTGAGCCACTTTTGTAAACATTCTGTCAAAGTTCTAGAGAAATGCTTTGTGACTGTTGAGCTATTTACACAAGAAAAGTAAATACAAAACAAAAGCCAGTCATGGAAATTAAGTAGATTTATTACCGGTACTTTAAATACCTAAAACCTTTGTTCGTCTGTCTCACATATCATACCTCTGCCATTTTGGGGTTCCAGCCTCCATGACCCTCCTGCATCTGCCGTAGGATGTCCACCTCTAAGAGACATTTGACCTTGTCTGCTTGCTGAAAGGAGTGGCCGTCAGCACTCTCCTGGCGCTGCAGCTCTGCATGTTCTCCTGAATGGACGAAACAAAACACCAACATGGTCAGCAATAACATGGCTTCGATGTCTCAAACATACAGTAGCTACTTATAATATCTTTAACGTGTTCAAGTTAAAGGAGGAACAGACGACGTATATGAAAATGAATATTCTATCAAGGTAAATAAAATCAGATTTCATTGTCCAGAAGTTAAACAATAGCACTTCCTTACCAAGCTTCGGTAGGTGGTCTTTGTAATAGAAGCCTCCTTGGCCGTCCGACACATATTTGAGGTCTACTTTGCCTTTATGGCCCATTCGGTACACATTGGTCGTCCCGTTAGACCAGGTGACGCTGGCCACGCTGCGACCAGACTCTGTGTCCCAGCCGCGAATGTCCACTACCTTCCCCACCTTCCCCTCCCCACCTGCACACAAATACACAGCAACAAACAGACAAAAACATATATATACACAAGAAACAATGTTGAATTAATTCGTTGGAGAGGGAAGGGGAAATTGGTCCATAAAACAAGAATAGTAGTTATTAGATACATAAAGAAAGATGGTTTGTTTTTATGAACAGAAATCATAACAAGATCAGATCCCTGTTATATGTGGCAATAAATGGTAATAAATGGCATCAAAGAAAAATAAACAGAAAATCTGAAACTTGGAAAACAAGTTGTTAAGTTCCTCATTTATCAAATAGCACCAACTAAACCAGTAACCTGTACAGGACAAGAATCTGACCCTCAGTGTCCCATTAGCTCTGACTGAAGCCACCATTTAATACTGAATGATGACTTTATTTAACTTCAATATGTGACTTTAAAAGGTACAAAAAGGACATTTTGACTCATTCGCTGCTACTTTCACAATAGTTCAGCAAATAAAAACATTTTCTATAAAAGAAACACACATTTAGTTGATTTAAGTTAGAAAGTGTATAAACATAAACCAGATATTACTGAAGTATGAAAGGAAGGACATACTTCAAAACAACTGAGTCACATTTGCCACAAAATGTAAACCTGCAGACAAACAAAAAAGCCACAAACACACAAAGAACTCCATTTTCTCTAAATCGGAATAACAGTAAATGTGAAGAAGCTTTTCAGTTCAAGTAGGAGTCAGGAAGGGAAAGTAGAAAACATCCATGTTAAAAAAAAACAATGACTTGATAAAGACACTGACACAAACAGGCTGGCACATCTGTGGGACAGACTCAGATGACTCACTGCAATGAGTGCAGACACACACACACACACACACACACACACACACACACACACACACACACATTATTCAGGTTAGTGAGGCGTGAGGTTAGAATGTTATTATGGCCTTCAGAGGGTGAAGCATTCTGAAAACATCCAGTTCTACACTTAAAAACAAAGCATAGGCATCGTAAAGATGGCAGTGCCATGTTAGTAGCATTAACAACACACACACACACACACACACACACACACACACACACACCACTCACCGTCTTGGTTGCCCCAGTCCCAGTCCGGTCCTCGTACTACTTTAACTCCCTGGAAGATTCCTTTGAGGATGATGCGAGGGAGATTCTGTCTCGGTGTCAGGCTCACTCTGAAACAGAACAGACAAAATCCTGAGCACTGTGCTAAATATGACCCAAACAACTCACAATAATCTCTGACAAAAAGCCTGAAAACTCACTCATACACAGCCTAAATTAAAACAACAATAATAATAATGCAAAATCGTTTTATTCTGCTTCTATTATTACAGTGTTAGCTGGTTAAATCCCCCCTATTATACTGTATGTTAGTGATAAACAGCTGCTTCCCTTTGGATATACATGACACAGACAATAGAGACTCAGTGACATTAAATCTACTGGTTATTGTTGCTCTCAGAATAATAGCATGACATTTAAAAGCCATTCAGAATCTAATAAGAAACCAAAATCTGTGTCCCTCTATTACATCAAACCACCATTGTGGATGAACATCTGTTGAGAGCAGCTATTAAAGTCACTGATATGACTCGTTTCATTTTAAAAACACACACCTTGATCATACACCGACCACTACAGACCATGAATGCAGGTCTTATTCTGAAAATCAGACATACCTTATTGTGAAGATTTGATCAGATCTTGTTGCAAAGGAGCTGCCTATTCCCATAATTCTGAACAAGCTCAAGCCCCAGCTTCCATTTCAACCAAACTGCCCTTAGACACACTTAAAAATCATTAAAAAATCCAGAGTAATGAAAATAAAAAAGAGCCTCTCTTTCTTAAAAAGCTTCATAGAAATTTAGTTGGCCCGACGGGTCTCCCTCTTGTGCTGAGGTTTTGCTGAACATACTTTCAGATTCCTGGGAGCTACAGCAGAAAGCTGCAGTGCATTTGGCTTGTAAAGCCAACTAACAGTAAATCTCAGTGTGTGAGCTCAGACGGGTTTGTGCTGAGAGTGTTGTGTGTCTGAGAAGAGCTTTGAGCTTAATCCTAGACAGCAGAGCAATCAGAAAGCAGGGCACTTTAAGGGAAGGCATAAACAGTCACATGCTAGGATGTAAACATATGTGCTTTTGCATATTTACATTCATTATATTAAAAAAGTATGAGGTCAGGTTTATGTGTAACAAAATTATTAGACAAACACTTCCTGTTTTCACAAACCAGACTTTGCTCACGTTTAAAAACAATAAAGCTGGTTCATGAAGGCACAAAACCTTTCTTAAAACTTGAGCCAAGAAAATAAAAAGTTTAAAAAGAATGTAAAGTGACAGATGTCCCAGTTTTATGACAGAGAAACATGACCTCAGAGTTTGACGTTTGTTTTTCGCTGAAGCCTCTCTTCCAAGAGATCAAGATTTCTAATCCCACTCGACCAAACGTCAGCACCGATCACAGAAAGGATCAGCGGGGAAAACGACCTACACCTACTGACACACAGGCAAGATCAACAACACAAGGTTCACTTTACTGTTTAAAACAAACCGAGTGGAAGAAACTAAATGACCTAAATAACTGACAAGGAATAAAAGTTCTCAGGACAATTGAAACCTTTCAGTAAGACAAGAAAACTGCATTTTTATATCAGGTTGGGTTATGATCAGTATAGGATGACCTCAGGTTAAAATATCAGCTTTCTTTGCTTTTAAGGGAGCAAAGAAATATCTAGGGTCAGTATATATACAGAAATATATACAGAAATGTGCTTTTGAAATGGAGATTTTACTGAGGTATTCAATTAAATTTTGAAAGTAAAAATGAGAAGTGGTTTGAAAAGTACAAAATTACATCTCAGACAAGGAACAAGCAAAGGAATTCAAGTTCAACCATTAGAGCCAAATAAGGTTGGCGACATTATTGAAAATCAGTCTAAAACTCCTCAAAATTAGCAGCTAATCATGACAACAGCCTGGATGCACCAAAGATTGACCGGAGGTCGGAAGATGGAGGAAGTTTAGAAGCAGCGGCGTAACTCGATGTCCTGAAAAAGGATTAGAGCGCTGATTTGACCCGGTAGGAACGGCATGTGTGTTGTTTGTGCGAGGAAGAGCCGATTAACCAGCTGCATACCGGCCGCTGTTTTGTAAACATGTGCTGCACGCACATGTCTGTGTTTACCTGTAATAGCCTCTTTTTTTAGTTTATGAATGAATGAACACTTTTATTGACAAGATATGACTGCATCACAGATCCAAGGAATTTTGTTTTGGTATTTAGATCCAGAGCAGCAAATATTCGTTTTGTTATTAGACATATGTGCCAATACACTGGTGTGGGTCCCTGAGGGAGTGAGAAAGAACAGAGTAGATTTTGTTAACGAGTCCAGTAGCAGAGGGAAAAACTGTCTTTGTGTCTGGATGTTTTGGTTCTGATGGACTTCAATCTCTTTATCTAAGTGCACAGCTGAGATAAGGAGGTTTACATTTGTTTAAAAGTGCTACATAAATAAAAGTGCTATGCTATATGTGGCCATAAGTATCATCATGTGCACACAGATGTTTTTAATGCAACGCATCAGTCTATGGATGACATGCACAACACTGACAGCAGTGCAGAACACAAATTACACTGTGAATCCTTATATATTCACACAAACAAAATGTTGTAACTTTGTCATCCTCGTGTCTTTTCTACCTTTATTTGTAAAATCTGACCTATTTTGTCTGGTGGATGTCTTCTAAGAAGCTGAAATTGCTAATCTGCACATCTGAGAATGGTAGCATGCTAATCCATTTAAATCTGATGCAATTACAAAGGAACACTTATCAACAGTAGATCCGGCTCAAGTCTCACACCATGTTTGTGATGCTAACACTTGAGTCTTCCATCCTCCTCTCAGGACAACAAAAACAATGTATCCTTAATAGTACAAAGTCCAAACTTTAGTTTCCTCACATAAATAATTTCTGGCACCGTGTAATGAGTCACACTGATTTTGAAATGGAGCTAAATTTGGCCGTACAGACAGAACATCGTGTATCATTATTGCAATAGTATAAATCAGTCTTTTGAAATACAGTCAATGTAATTTAGGGTCAATATGTACTGAAAATAAAGCAGCCTAGTGTGTTAGGACACTGCAAATTGTACACTGCTCATCTACTTCATTCATCTGACAGGAAATGGTGATGTTGCCTCTGATGTTCACTTTGTTACTGAACTGGACAAGAATCACATTTCAGACTCCCCTCAAACCATAAAAACTATTATAGAGAAAACACCATGGTTCAATGTTCCAGATGGAATAAATAATGTTAATATGCTGAGCAGAAAATGTCTGCCTTCTAATTAATGTGAATCATATTTAATTTCACATTTAAAAAAATATCTAAACTGGATCCATAATGTAAACTTACTTAGTATTTCATGTAGAAAACTTACATTTATTAGAATATTAAAGCAGAAAATCTAAATGTACTGTTTTTTCATCCCAAACCTGGCATTTCAATAAGGTTTGATTCTTAGGTAAAATCTGAATCCAATCCAGTTAAAACATATTTGTTATTTCAACTTTAATGAAACACCAGGACCACATGTGATCTTTCGGTCTGGATCTGATTATTTTAAAATGGTAACTCTGTTTAGAGATTGCTAGACTGAGAATAGGCAGTGACCTGAAACATCACTGAATCAATTGAGCTATGGGACCTCGATAGGTGTGTATTCATCTTTTTTCATACTTTCAGATGGCGGGGAATAAAAAATACTAATAATAACCAAGGTTGGGCAAAAGTGGCTATTAAAATATCCTGTTTACAGGAGCTGCCATGTTACATGTTTGGAATCAGAAGCTCTGCACTAGTGATGTGGAGCTGAAAGTCCAAACTATTCACCTGTGCACAATCATGTGAAATAACTAAATAATAAATAAAAGAGTGACCCCAAAACAATCTTAACAACCCTCTACAAAGCTCTGGTCAGTGACGTAGGTTTTGTTTACATCCTGGGTGATGAAATGATTCTGGAAGAGTCTGTCTTTTGTGCCACTTTTAGACATTAACATACAAACCCTGTTTCAGACCATAAAAGTAGTTTATCTGAGAAACACTGAGTGGTATCAGTGACGTCAATTCATTCACAGGTGAACACAATTATCCTAAAATAGTCCTTTTTAAATGTCCTCCACGTTAGAGGAAACTAGTTAATGGGACTTTAGAGTTTGAAAGGCCATTTTCACACATTCACCCTAGATCAGTCTATTAAATGATCTTGACATCAACAGTATAATAATGTTTATCTGGTATTGTTATTCATTTAAAATGAGCTTATTGGCAGAAACCTAAAAGTTTCTGTAGCTGCTCTTTGATCCTAATTTATTTGAGTTTCTTTTAAAATTTCTACCGAAGTCACTTCTGATATAAATAACAGTCTTAATATGTAAAAGAAAAAAGTAGCTCAGAAAAATTTTAGCAACAGAATTACCATAAAAATTACCATAAAACTCTGTTTTCATAAAATATAAACACCATTATAAAAGTTCAGCAACCTACAAATAAAAGAATCTGACTTATTTTTATCTTTCCAAGTTTAGCCTGGTTTCAGTCAGATGTTACATACCAAGGCTGTGTGGGATTACAACCTGAAATAGCTCAGATTAGAGACAACATTCCAACAGGAGCGTTGTGACACAATAGACAAAGAAATCTTGATCCGTTTATTCCCTTTATCAATTGCAAATCCACACTATAGATTTGTCTCTGATATGAGAGATAAAAAAAGAATCTAAATACTGTGAAAAATTCTAAATAAACAAAATAAATTAAATTTCACTGAAGCTTAAGGCTGTGATTGGAAAGAAATATACCTGAACACATCTAAAATGTAAAATGAGGCTTAAATGAAAGTTCACATTAGTAGTAGAAAAACAAAGTATATTTTCTTTTATATTTAATTTAGTGTTTAGTGTTGCTTCATCCCAGTTGGGCTCTATTTTCCATTTTCTAAAGGGAGAGGAAAAATAAAACATCGGACACATAAAAAAAGCAATAAGTCAGAGTTCCGTCATCTATTTCCAGCTCTCATTGGACAGCAGACCTGAGGAAAGGGGAAAACAAATAGACCTGGACCAGGCTAAACTATAGAAGAAATCTGGGTCATACATATCACCTCGTTAAAATGAGAACAGGCCATCCAGCTGACATTCAGACAGCGCCTGAAGCGGTTTGGAGCTTTACTGTGAACTGATGCAGAAGAGTGGATTCTGAAGGGACGACTCACTCCAGTAAATCTGGATACATGGGACACTTGGAATCGGCTCACTAAACATTTATTAAATCTAGGCCACATGTAGTTTGTCTAAACAGACTTTTAAATAGAACCATTTGATTATGTGTGCTGTTGTAAAACCTATCTGCTCTTTATGATCCTTTTATCAAGGTGCTAATAATTTATTAGTAATTTGTCTAATGAGATTTATGCTACCTCTGCAGCTCCTACGAATTAATGATGCTCAGCTTGAACAAAAAAATCACCACCTTTCATACTGGATGAAGGCCTCAATAAATCAGCCAGAATGTGGATGGTTTTTATAGGGTTTATGGCAAATTCTTCAGGTATGTATAATAAACACCGTGTTGCTCCACATCACTGCAGATGCTGTCCTGATCCTTCTGTCCCACCCTATTCATCCCTCTCTTGTGAAAAAGACCTCAAGACATCTAAACTCCTCCACTTGAGGTAGGACTGCTCCCCTGACCCGGAGTAGCAAACGATCCTTAAAATTTCAAGTTGCAACGAAATCGGTAAGTGATGCAAAAAATTTGGAGACCGCTAGTGTAGACCTTGGTGAGCATTACAGGGTCTTAATCCATAGTAAAGGAGGTCTAAAAGGCAACTGTGTCTTTTCTAATAATATGTTGGTGTAGTTTCTCAGTACTGACTAAGAGTCGACGTTTTAAAAGATAAATCACTTTTTTTTTTCTTGTTTCTTAAAACAAGAAGTAAATTAGTTGAATAGATTAGCAATTCATTTCAATAAAATATAATGCCAAAAACTGTCTATCATAAAGCCCTAATACAACAAAAGAGAAAGTGACCGACAGCTGAAAGTCAGACTTTAAAGCCTGGTCTTTATAAATGTAAGGAGCTGCTTTAGTTTGGACAATCCTGCTTGGACTTTGAAATACAAGCATGATCAATTGTTCAAAAAAGTAACATTAAAAACACAAACACAAAATGCCCCCAAGACACAACCATTGGCTCCTTCTTCCACAACTGACCTGCAGAGACTTTGACTAAAACACCCAAATATAACTTGTAGTCATCGAGTCACTTATTCTTCCCGTGTCCGTTGATATTCTGTTAATCTGCCACACTATCGAGCACTTCTACATTTCCAGGAGTTACTCATTTGTTTGTTTATTAAAATGTCAAAATTCAGATTTTTCTGATCAGGAGTCACTGCTGAACAGTTTAAAAAGAAAGGCTCTTATTTGAGTCTCTAAATTATCAGTCAGATGGTCTGGCTTTGGTAATCTTCTGACTAAATTGCTCTAATAAAATCAAAACATAAAAACACCAGAGACAAAAAAGAACTTCAACTTTACGGTTTACATTGACGAGTCTTTAACAACAGGCTTTATTGTATGATTCCTAAACTAACTGAGCTCTAATTTGTGTGTGTTTTTATTAGAAATCTACAATATTTTTTTTTACATTTTGTGTTTCTTCTTAAAGTTTTTTTCTGGATCAACAACAGGTAAAAAGTAAAATGTCCCTTTTGATTAACCTCTTCTAACACTAATAAAGTTTTAATATTGAATTTGAGCCATTAAACACTGCACAATAACAGACTAAATGTATATTAAGTATTTAGGTTCTGATTAGTTGCGCTGGAGACCAATACTCACGGCTGGGAGTGTGCCGTCTCGTAACGTTCAAAGGGATGGCTGAGATCATGCTTGTTGTTCATGTAACACTGTGTACACAAGTCGTAGTCGAAGCACACCTTGCACTTCCATCGCATTCCCATGATGCCATGTTTCTTGCAGCTGTCACAAATGATATTGGAGTGACGTACCCCTGCAGAGGAGGAAAAAGTGGTGAAGGAAACTGAAACTCTACATCACAAAGATTTCTGTTTCTATTTTTATTTCAGAGAAATACAGTTTCCTTTAAATCACGTTGTAGCTTCATTGACATCACTTGGATAATGAAATACTGACTGAAGTCACTGAAACGTTCGAGACCTTCTTGAGGTTATTTTTAAAAGGCTCTAATATCAAGAGATAATGAAGGACAACAAATAAACAAAAATAATGACTAAAATACCCCCCATCCTTTTCCTGCTCCTCTCTCTTTTTGGTCTATTAACTGAGGGGCAAGCTTCTGAGGCAGAAATATGTTGCTTTAAATTAGCTCCATGTTAATGAGTCCCATGGTAATGTGTGTCATTCAGGTTCAAAATAGAACTGGATGGCTGATGACAAGAACCCTTAAAATGGGATTGTGAAGTCCTCATGAACACAGACAATGACAAACACACATAAACACGACCACTCCAGCAAATAGTGACCTAAATCAGGAAATTGGCTAAAAGGTGAATGTTTTTTATAAGGCTAAACTCAGTCATGGACATCAAATACATGTCTGCCCTTAGCCAAGATCAGCAAAAACAAGTAAACACGAGATCTTAAGTTTCAGATTCAGGCAATTCTTACGTCTTAATTAGCTAATCAGCCACAATAATACAAAATAACATCGTTTACAAACCTGATCAGATGTTTTGATTGATTTGTCTGATTGGCTAAGACACTCCCATCACTGACAGTTCCTGAGCTAGGCTAAAAATGAATCCTATATCAGATTGTGAGAAATTAATTTAATGATTCACAGATGGAATGAGCTCAAAACTAGATAAAGTTTAGGAGCAACCAGCTGATGAACACTATTAAATATTCTGGTTGTAGTATAAGGTGATTGTTTTGTGAAGCACTTTGTGACTTTTCTGTGGAAGGTGCTATTTAAATAAACTTCACTTACTATAGAAATGATGATTAAACAATTTATTTAAAAAGCACGAGAGCTTTGCCTTCTATCTGTGTTAATAAAAAGTGATTTAACATGTCTGTGCCTATCTTAATTTACGGTGATGAAAAATGTTAAATCTTTTTATTTCAGTCCGACTTTGAGTGCTTACCAATTTGAGCGTTATCATAAAGCAGCAGGTCATACGCTCCCTGGTATCCTGTCCGGTAGTTGGTCCGTGTGCCACTGTCCCACTGAACTACCACCGTCTTGTCCGGAGTGGTGGTGCTGCCCTGCCGTCCGATCTCCACCACAGTGCCCACGTGCCCCTCTCCATCATCCTGATTTCCCCACTTCCAGTCCAGGCCACGCACCACTCGCATGCCCACTTCCATGCTGCCTCTGCTGGGGCCTGGCCTACAGGCTGAGGGCAAAGGCCGGAGCCTGGCAGCGCTGTCGCCTCCTCTGCTGCGCCGCCGCAGCTTCTGAGGGGCAGAGCCGGCTCGCGCAGATGGGATCGCCGGCAGAGATGGCACCAGTGTGGTTTCCGGGAACAGATCAGGGGTGACTGAGAGAGAAAAAAAAAGGATAAGTGAACCCTCTTAGATCCATTCCACATTTCTTAAAAACAACTAAATCTCTAAACCTGTGCGCTCTTTCACACAACCTGTGTGCAGCTATCAGTGGCTGCTGAGGGATTCAACACGCCATATGTCTTATTAATTTCAGAGCAGCGTTCTTCTCTTGGCTGGTGGGTCATTCACTGGAGGCCTCGCTGTGTGTCATGGCACACTTCTGGAGGGAGCAGCTGGACTCAACTGTTACGCCCTGCTGCGCTAATCAGGCCCTGACCTGACACAAACACACACACACACACACACACACACACACACACACACCAACAGGATCCACTAGGATCACTGGCCCCATTCTTACTCTGAACACTAAAAACGTTCGTCCAAATACAGGCTGTGACTTGTAGACCAAACAATTCACCTTTAACTAATAAACCTTACTTCAGGTCATAAAAAATGATATTGAAAGAAAAATTCAGCCATCCAGTTACAGTAATACATCTCCCTAAACAAAACGATAATCACAAACTACTCCCTTTATCCTCAAACACAAAAAGATTGTTTCTTATTGGCAAAAAAAAAACAAAACAAAAAAAACACTATGCCTGAAAGTGAAACTCACCTAAATCAATAAATAAACCTAAAATTTCACAGGGTTTCTGTCAAGTTTCTGATTCCCTACAACGCTAAATCTAAGGATTAACAACAAAACGTTCTACAGGACTCAAAGCCTCATCACAAAGATGGAGGTTCAACAACTCATTTCACAGCCATGACTGATTGCACCAGTGCTTTTAATGAGTGTGGCTACGTGTGAGAAAAAGGAAATAAAACTGAAAGGACGCAGGATGTGGAGCCTTGACTCAGCAATATGGCAAGGAACTTCTGCTGAAGAGCATGATAATCTAATTAGACTCATTAATCACATAAGACACATCATCTAAAATATTTGTTCATAGACTGCTGTAGTTTTCAGACTGCACTATACAGTGTGATTTCTGTGTAATTATACAGCAAAAAGATTAAAGAAATAAAAAATGTCAAGCATTCAAACGTAAAGATTTTTTCTCCAAATGTACTGCGTACTGTAGAAAGTTTTCCAATATATTAATGTGAAGGGACAAAAACAACATTCCTTTGGGAAAATTTGAAGTGCATTTCACTATCTGTCCCTTAAAGGTTGAGCAAGAGCTGCATATTCGCCCGTCCTCTGCCTTGTCCTGTTCAGTGGACGGACATTCCCCTTTGCTCTTGTTTAATTCTTTTCAACAACATTATTTGTTCCTCGAGATCAATCAGTTCCAGCTCAATCAAAATTTGCTCTCTGTTTGCCATTGCTAAGCTGAAGTAAACAAACTGGTCGACCAGAGACGTTACTGGTTACTGCAGACCCGCCCTCTGCTGTCCTGGCAGAGAACTGCTTCACAACAAAGTATAAATCAAAAACGTCTCCATCAATACGTGTGAGCAAAAACTTGCTGACAGAGAAATATAAACTAGGCTTTACTAGCTCACAACAAAAACAAGTGCTGCAATGTAAAGAACAATTAAACTTCCTGACAACAATAATGATACCATTTACATTTAAAAAGAAGTGCTAAATAAGTTGACAGACTTATTTTGTTTCCGTTTCTATAACAAATTACAACTTGTGCAACATGAAGTCGAAAAATGCAATGACAGTTCCTCTTTAAGAAAAACAAAGATGAGAACTTGCTTTGGTACGCCAAGGGTCAAACAGTCAAGAATCTCCTTGTTCTCCATGCTGTTAACATAGATTTATTTGTGTATATTCTTGTAATCAATTCAGTTTAAAAAATAGACAAGAATAATAAATCCTGGCGTTTTTATAGCAAAGAAGATTATGGTCATTCTATATTTTGCAGAAAGCAAAAGACGAATACAGCTCTGACTAAATAGATTACTTCTCTTTTTCCCCACCAACAATCAATCATAAGTTCAATGGCGTTTGTTCTGTGGACAGTAGAATATATGACATAATTTTAAAATGTCAGGAAACTTTGTTATTCTCTTATTAACCAAATGTTTAGAAATCATATTCGTTAAACAACCAACCTTGATTGTTGAGGTAATCATTTTAAACAAATATATTTTAGAGTGCTTCTGTATTCATCCTTATTACAAAGCCATATAGTAATAATCTGCAAATGTTTAGGTTTGAAAACAAATAATCTGGGGAATCAAAACAAGAGTATGCTTAATTTTCTGAAAATTTAAACTTTTTACACGCTAAAATCATTTATCCGTCACCAAATATTACACAAAGTACACACAGAGGGTTTGTTACCAACTGGCAGATTACTAGAAGCTCCTTGTAAAATTATTTTAAATAAATTATTTCAACACATTGCAATTTTCCATAAACATTAAAACACACACACCCCTCCCACTCGACAGACCCTCCCAGCATGTTCCAACAGCGTGAACTCTGATATCGTTACAGAAGAGGCAAGTACTGAAACGTAGCCATAACATAGATTTTTGTTGACTTTACCAAAACAACAAGACCATTTCTCACATCACCACTTGTTGTTGACACAGATATATCTACAAAGTCAATTCACACCGTCCAGAAAAGCAGGTAAAGACACAATTCACTGTAGCAGTCAGCACACCTTTTGTTTTAAAAAGCACCATCATACAGAATTATATCCATCAGAAAATTAGAAAGAAAGGCTGAATCCTAAAATCACTTCATTAACAATAAATGATGAGTAGACATCTACTGCTTATCTGTTGCAAAAAATAATTAAAATCTCAATACAACAAGTACCTAATGATAAAGACGACCTTATGAGCTTCTGCTCTCACTTTCTGAGCAAAGTTACTGAATTTAAAAGGAAGAAGCTGAACTTTTTGGACTTGAACTTTAAACTGACATTTACCGTTTCCAGTGAGTCAGCAGAACCAAAGATGTCAGAAAACTGAATGAACTCGTGATCAGTGGAAGTGACTTGTACACTCTGCTGGACACAGCTGGCAAACAAATAGTTGTGCTTGTAGTAGAAATGTTACGGCGTGAAAGAAATATTCAAAAATCAATGAAAGATAAAATATTAACATCAACACTTTTCAGCAACTGTTTAAAGCCCAACAGGTGAAGCTGCAGGAGGAGTTCCAGAAGTTTGCTCTTTGGTGTGCACTCCCGTGATATTTGTGTATGTGTGTGCGCGTGTGTGTGTATGTGTGTCATGTCTAGGCCACCTGTGTTGTTGGGATGCCACTGCCAATCTGCAGCGCAGGGTTAAGACGAGCAGGATTACTGCTCTCAGCCTGAAATAACAGATGGGTTGGCTTCTGTCATACACACTGCTGAGGGCTGGTCTGTAAGGGCAACCGCCTTCACACAAACAACCCAACAGTCCTCTGGCCACGATACAAACACACACTACACCATAAACAAACACACACTCAAATCTGAACTTTTTAAATAAGATTAAACTATTAAACATGATGCTTTATGTACTTACTGACTAAGCTATTTAATAGGGAATGAATTCTATATTAACTTAAATATTTAAGAATTGCACAATAATAGAGAACATGCATTTTTTAAATCTTCTGTCATCACAACCATACACTCTGTATGCTTTAACATCTCAGCTGGTATTATCTAAATCAGCTGTGGGCATTTAGAGCAGCGGGGTCCAGCTAAATGACACATTATTATTATTTTTAACTACAGTTTGTGTCTGCAATTTATTGCAATCCTTTATCATATTGATATTGCACCAATAATGCAATTGTGGAAAGTTTTTCATATATTGTGAAATTACTATTTGTGCCACAGAAAAATGTTCCCTTGCATCGCTATTTTTATATATTTTGAAGGGTGAATTGGCCAAGAATTGCACAATATTAGATGAACATGCATTATTAATGTTGAATGTTGCTTCTCATTTTTCAAGCTTCCAAAAATGTATTTGCCTGGATGACCGAGAATCAACACTAACATATTCTCTCTGACATGTGACAAAAGGGTCACTTGGTGTAGTTTCCACTAGATGCTGCAAAACAAAGAGCTGTATGGGTTTTGTGATTTCATCAGACCCACGAGGTTAGACTCACTAAGAAGGCAAGTGCCAGAAAAAGATGACGGATCTGTGAGGGTGGGCGGCAAACACTTTAGAATCAATGAAACGACAAATCAAATCTGTTTCCAGGTTTAAAACAGCCAGAGTGGAAAGTCTTTCATGAGAGAATGATGAGAAGACAATAGATTTAAACGGTTAAAAATCATTCCAAAGTAGTTTTACAAGTAAATGGCATGTCACTAGATATGTACTGCTGTGGAAAGTAAGTCAGTTCAACTAAAACATTTATTTGTACAGCACCAATTCATAACAAAAGTCAACTCAGGGCACGACTCAGAAAAGCAAACACCACAGCAAACACCTGGCTGCCCTCATGATCTAAACGGGTTAAAATCTGCAATATCATTCCATTATTGTCCATTGTCAAATAACTTAGCCAAGAGTTTTACAGCTTATCAAAACCTTGGGTTAAAAACGGAGTAAAAACCTGCTGAAACAGGCTCGCGCCAAACACATCTGGTGGCAGGAGGACCGTCAGACAATCAATAAAGCCCCTGAGCAAACATCACATGATCAAAAACCTTATCGATGCTGGTGTAAAGCCTAGAAGAATACTCACACGTTTTAATTTCTGCCTTCCGTAAGTCTAAAATCAGAGAAGTAATCAGCTGGTTCTGTAAACATTAAGCAGACCTACTAGAGTTTTGAGTGTATTTTAAAGACCAATTACAGCAACAAAAGTCTAAAGACTAAATAACGGCACAAATATTCACGAGAAAATCCCAAGAGCCCTTCAAACACATCCTTAGTATAAGTTTGATGGGATTATCATACTCACTCCCCATGATCTTCATACCACTTTTGAACATGCCTGAAGCGGTGTTCGATTTCGTCCCACAAGCTTCAGAACTAAAATCCCATCTGAAAGCAGCAGCTCTGTGAGGTGGTGGACCAGCTAACGGGGGACTGAACCCTTTCTGGCCCAATCTTAGTATTTGGTTAGCTGTGAACTTTGGTCTTAGCTTTAGAACATGCTGTTTTTCCCCCTCTCTGGTATTTTTTGTCTGACAGATGTTATTCAAGGACTGTACAAGCTGGATCTCTTATCTGTGTGAAAAAAAACAAGTGGCTGAGTTGGGCAAACAAAAGAAGACTCTCACGAGAGGACTCTGCTCTAGGTAAATACGTATATTCACTTTTATGATAATGCTCATTGTCATGACAGCGTTGATCATTTTAGCATTAATCATTTGTAAAAGGAGCTTGATTCAACCGACTCCACTTCTAAATGACCCGTCAGCGCAGGCTTAAACGTCAATACTGAGCCACACGTTGCTGTGTGCTCTAAAACTAATTTATTTAAACTTCGCCTGGATCAGTTCACTTAATGTTTGGAAAGTTAAAATTACTACAATCATCTATCATTTTAATCTAGCACGTATTGTTTTCATTACATATTTAAACACCAAATCCTTCCACAGCAATGTATATTATCTTCACCTAATCTTCACCTTCACCAGCATCTTCATCTAAACACACTGGTTTAGCAAGACACAACTTGCAACGTTTAGGGATCGCATGACAAAGATTATGTGATAAAAAGTGAGCGAGTTAGGGCGAGTATTTTAATCAGATGGATCTGTTCTGGTTTGTTATAGAAAACTAGAAAAGCCTGCTGGCTCAACTACAGTGAAAGAAGAATCTGGACGGGTTGAGTGGAGAAGACAGCGTTAGTCTGGTTTACACAGCCATAGACCTGGCTCCTCAGTTTCTGTCAGAGTTTTTAAAATCCATTGACGTATATAATAATGAGTCAGAGAAACGTAAAGTAGAACTTGAAGCCACATTTGAACAAGTGCCACCCAGTGGCTGGCTGCAATATAGGTTCTAAGGCCTGCTCCTCAACGTAAATGAATAGGACACTTTTCTGAATTGAAAATAAAAATACAACTCAGGTTAATTATTTTCAGGTGTTGACTTGTTGAATCACGTAGGACGACCTGCCAAAGCAGAGAGATCGTAGAGACGTCTGTAGAGAACGTCCTGCCATAAAGAATGAGAACAGAACGAGGACTGTTTCTGGCCGGACCGTTATAAACGTGACACACTCTAAGCCTGATCGTTTTAGTATGCGTTAATGAAAGTGATTATACTACATAATGTTACAGATTTGTTTACTTGATGATCAGCTCCTATTGCTCCAACATGACTTTAAAGTGATAATATGCAACTTTTTCACATTTTTAAATCTTTTCCTTGAGCCAGTATGTTCTAATATGACCCTTTACAAAGTTAATGAAAAGTCACTTAGCCCCATTTGGTGATTAGATCCGGAACACCACGATTGCAAGATCTCCGTCGCCGTCACGGTACCCAGGAAGTCACGTGTCTCACGAGGGTTAGGCTAACCCAAAGTGGCTAGCTGTTATGCTAGCGCTGGAGTGTTTTAAGCTCATGATTCCTGATTTTTTCCCCCAATCTCTCCCTGCTTGAACACAGCTGATTTCTTTGAAGGAGTAAATAACCGCTCCTGTAGAAAGCTATGAAGGCTGAGGAGACATTTCAACAGGTAGATTTAGGTGTTTAGAAGCTGAAACGATCTGGTAACTTTTTAATGGCAGTGATTTAAAACGGACACCAGAGGGCGCCCAAAACAAGCAAAACTGCATATTATCACTTTAAAGTGAGACGATAATTAACACCATGTTTATGTTAATTGCTAGCTGTGATGATGCATTAGCATTACTAGGGCCTGTTAGCATAAGACAGCTAAAGCTAGATCAGTAAATGTCACGGTCACAATCATTTGTGGTTGCATTGTTTTACACCCTGTGTTGCTGCAAGAATCACAAAACTGCAAAAATTGATTACAGTCGGTTCAGAAATGTGATTTGTCCTGAATGCATCATTGCATTTTTTCTTTTAGGATCATGTTTTTTTTTACATAAGGACATAGTGTGGCTGCATTGTTCAGCAATTTGCTAGAACATTAAATAAACAAGCATAAAATATGGTTTAAAATGTATTAAAAGTGTCATAAAATCATGATTTTACTATAAAAACAGTGTGTACCTTGCTGCTGCATGTTATAATATTCATTTTAAAATATGTTTAGTTGTAATTAATTAACTGAAGCTTAAAATGTACCAAGATTGTGTGCAAGTGAGTAGGTGGGAGCCTCACAACCCAAGTGTTCAGACTAGAGTTTAAAAATACTACATGGCAGCCCGTAAACAGGATATTTTGGCTTCGCTTTGAACAACAGAAGTTGACGGAGATGTATTGTCCTTCTTTATTTCTGTCGATGGTCCAGTCGTGTTGATTACAGATTATATTTATTCCCGTTTAACCTCCTGAGACCTGAGCTTGTGTTTGATGTAAATTTATTTCATCGAGCTATTTGAGATTAGTAGGACATAATAAATGACAAAAACAAGCATTGTTTTTGAACATTTTGTAATTTAAATGATTTTTTTGTTTTGTTTTGTGTTGCAAATGTGATTTATGAGAACTCAGATTTAGGAACATTATAATGTATTTAAAAACAACAACTTCATTGTTTTGTACTAAATTTACCATGAGATATCTATATTTTGTTCTAATTAATGTCTAATGTTGAGACAAATATCACTTCTAATGCACTCAAATGACACAGTGTGCAGGTAAAAACTGTCTTTTTTTTGTCTATTTAACCATCACAGATCTGTTACTCAGCGACACCAGCAGCCGAGACAGATATCTGCTTGCTTAGCACATCTTTGAGCTTGTACTACAGACTACACTGACATGTGTAATATGGCCACAGCTGCACACGTTTTACCTTTGCACTTAGTCATCCTACTTCACTAAAAATGGGGGGAAAAAAACTATAAAATCTGAATATTTCCATATTCTGACAGCCTGATTAATATATAAGCATTCTTTTTATTTATTTTTTTATCAAAAAAACTAATCTTTCAGTGGACATTTTCAAACTGATGACCTAAAAATAAGAACATCGAACTAACACCACTTAGATTGCACAAACTGATAAATAAAGCATGTCTTGTCTGACTGTTTTACCTGTTGGTAAGGGATGTGCAGCAGTGTGAGGAAACACACCGATAACAGGAGGAGGCAGAGGAAGCAGCTCTGATATCC
The DNA here is from genome assembly GCA_006937965.1 of Callopanchax toddi. Taxonomy (NCBI): domain Eukaryota; kingdom Metazoa; phylum Chordata; class Actinopteri; order Cyprinodontiformes; family Nothobranchiidae; genus Callopanchax; species Callopanchax toddi. The sequence goes on along the minus strand of SSNR01000052.1, from coordinate 783,540 downwards.
TGCTACATGAACGCATTGGATGAAGAAAAAAATAACCACCAGTGGTCCCACCTGATCCAAGAGAGAGGGGAAAAAATAGATGAATCAGAAATGTAAAGGAGAGGGGGTTCGATGTGATGCTCTCCCTGAATGAGCCAGCCAAGGAGGAGGTGATACAGGAGGTGGAGGATTAGGACGGTCAGGATGGTATTCCAGGGATGTGATCTCCAGCTGAAAGTGGTCTCATTGAAACAGCATCCTGCTGGGCAGACAAACAGGTCAACGGTAGAGGATCAGAACTGATGGAGGAAGAATGGAGATCGCCGCGCTGCTGAAGGAGGCAGCCAGCATTTAGTCCTTTGTGCGTTGTGTCAGCGAGGATTACCACCGTAGATGAGGAGAGGAGGAGGAGGAGGATGACCGGGGAGAGCGGCTGCCCGACGAGCTCTGCATTCAGCCTGACGTTTTCTTGCTTTCTCACAAAACTGGGCCAGTGGGCTTCGCTCTGTGCAGGCTTCCTCGGATGCCGTATTCCATCACTCGGGAGGGAGGTGGGGGGGCGTGAGCATCAGTAACACACATGTGAAGCAGATACACTATCTTTACGGGGCCAATATGTCCAAACACATGCGTATCAAGCTCTGCATAAAGATTTACAGCCTCTCTCCCTTTCACTGCCCGTAGGGACACCATTCGACCTACTGCCAATGAGCAAACAGAGGGGACGGGGGAGGGGCGTACGCTTTGAGGGCAGGGTTTGGATGCTATTTTAATTTTTTTTATTTTGAGGAATTGCTGAGGGGAAAGAATGGGTGGGGTTTAAGATGATTTTGATGAATGGACACCTGCCACAGTCCTCATTTTCAGCCACAAAAATGGGTTCGTTTAAGCAGCCGGCAGCGGCGGCGGCCACCTCCAGGCTCACACAGCAAAGACAAACGAGGGAGACTGTGTCTGTGTGTGTTTCCAAATGCTTTCCTAGTCTGAAAATGTCCTTTAATGTGGTCACATCTGTGAGAGACGTCAACAGTATGGTTATCAAAAAAAATAAAGCACTCTGCTGATCCTGACACTCATATGAATATACAGCAGCTGCAGAACACAAACAGCCAGTATATGAATGGCTGCTCAGGGAAGTGGTTGATAATGAAGTTGATCACACCACTCTCCTGTCTCATAAACAAAACTACTGCTGTCCAAACGACACGCATGATATGCGTGAACTGCAGCTCTTCATAAAATACTGATGCTCTCAACAAGTATTTCATCAGATGTCAGTCACCAGAAATGGAGGAAATGAACCAAAAGGAACAAAGTTTTAGATATTGGAATATGACTGCAAAGTGTTTATTTGCACAACTCTAAATATCCTGATTCTGAAGATAAAAAGCAGCAAACACAGCGAGACCAAATCAGTGAGCCAAACGCTGGATTCTATTTATGCCTCATCTACTCCTTTCTGCTTTAGTCTGAAACATAATGGTTACACTATATAGACTCTGATGGTTTACCTTAAAAATGCACAACATTTAACTCATTAAATCACAAGCCACTTTATTAGGTACACCTGTTCAATTGCTTGTTAACAAAATAGCAAATCACATGGCAGCAGCTCAATGCATCTAGACGAGGTGAAGACGACTTGCTAAAGGTCAAACTGGGCATCAGAATGGAGGAGAAAGGAGATTTAAACAACTTTGAATGTACGTAGCATGGTTGTTGGTACCAGACGAGCTGGTTTGAATATTTCAGAAACTGATCTGCTGGGATTTTCACCTACAATCATCTCTAGGGTTCAGATAAAACAAAGTACCCAGTGAGCAGCAGTTGTGTGGATGAAAATGTTTTGCTGGTGTCAGAGATCAGAGGAGAATGGGAAGACTGGTTCTAGATGATAAAAAGTCAACAGTAGCTTCATCACCCACTGGTTCCAACCAAGGTGTTCAGTTCTCTGAACTACAACATGTTGAACCTTGAAACAGATAGGACACCAGCAACAGACCACACCAGGTGTCTCTCTTGTCAGCTAAAACATGATCACCAGAATTGGACTAGGAGAGACTGGAAAGAAGTTATGAGTCTCGATTTCAGCTACAACATTCAGATGGTCAGTCAGAATTTGGTGTCAACATCATGAAAGCATGGATCCATCCTTCCTTGTATCAATGATTCAGGCTGCTGGTGGTGCAATGGTGTACAGGAGTATTTATTTTCTCTCTCTGGGCCCCTTAGAGATACCAACCGATCATGGTTTTTACTCCACAGCATACAGTATGTGAGTATTGTTGTTGACCATGTCCAACCCTTTATGACCACAGTGGACCAGTCTTCTGATGCCACTTCCAGCTCCATGTTGTTAAACTCAGATCATCTCTAACTGGTTTCATCAACATGACAATGAGTTCACTGGGCTCCAACAGCCTCCACAGTCACCAGGACTCAATCCAGTTCAGAATCTTTCAGATGTGGTGGATTGGGAGAATTGCATCATGGATGTGCAGCCGACTGTCTGCTCTGCTGTGATGTCAATATGGACCAGAACCTGTGAGTAATGTTTCCAACAACTTTGAATCCATTATATGAAAAATTAAGGCAAATCTGAAGGCAAACGGAGGTCCAAAACAGTATTAGTAGAGTGTACTTAATAAAGTGGCCGCTGAGCATAGCTGCCAAACATTCACTGGCATTAGAAACATTTATTCAGTCTCTGTAACGCAGAATCTCTCAGGACCGCAGGATGTTTCATCTCTAAAGCCGTCTTTGTCGTAACAATTACAGGACAGGCCTGAGGTCAGGGAAATGCTGCTCAACCTTTGATAATCAACTAAACAACAGCAGTGCCTCTTTAGACAGGATTAGACACAAATTTATTTAAGGAATGTTAACCAAAGCTTTAGAAACATAAAGTGTTAGCCCACTTTTAGTACAATCAGTCTTCTGACAGATCACAATGGCAGCAAAGCACGTAGTCCGGACATTCCTTTGAATAGCAACATTCCCCAAATCCTGGAGGAATTGGGGAGTTTTTCCAATATTTCCCAGCTGGAGATAAAATCATGGGTCCACCCCATGATTTCCCACTTGTTAGGCATGTCCAAAAAGGCCTAAAGGGAAGCACCAGGCTGATTCTGATCACATCGCATCAACAGTATGGAGCAGAAGCTCTACTTCCAGCTTATCTCTTGTCTCTAAGTGAACCCTTCCACTCTCAGGAAGTAAGACACTGCAGTCACTTATATCCCCAATCGAACCGCTTCTGTCACTCACCAAAGCTTAGAATCAAAAGTCTGTAGTGAAACTGCCCCTTCAAGCTGATGCATCATTCTGCATTCACACAGAGATGATCCAAAGACACTGAAGCTCCTTCAACTGGAGCAACAGCACATTTTTGACTCAACCTTAAAAGATCAGATAACCATGGCCTCAGACTGAGATTTGACACATTTTAATGCAGAGAGGCTTGTTTATGTTGAGTTTGTGATGCTGGCAGTTTCACTGTTTGGAGGAAATGGCAGCTACAAGGTTTTCTTTACCTGTGAAAAGTAGCTGCAGTGTGTGTATGTGTTCAGTCAACTGAAGAGACAAGTCAATCTGGAGGAAAACTATTTCAGAAAAACATCCTCATACTACAGTCAGACATGGTGGTGGTAGTGTGATGATCTGGGGCTGCTTTGCTGCTTCAGGACCTGCACAACTTGTTGTATTTGATGGAACAAGGGATTCTGCTGTCTATCAGAAAATCCTGAAGGAGAATGTCTGACATTTGACCTTAGACAAGCCGTTGTATTTGAAAACCCTCCTAAGTGGCTAAATTGAAACAATTATGTAAAGAAGAGTGGGACAAAGCTCCCCCACAGTGATGTGAGAGACTCATTGCTAGTTATCACAAACACTTGATTTTAGCTATGCCACCAGGAGTGTTACAACCAGTTATTAAGCCAGGGGGGCAAAGACTTTTCACATAGGGTCAGTTTGTATTTTCTCCTCTTATCTTTGTTTGATACTGAAATTTGTTGGCTGATCTGAAACATTTAAATGTGACAAGTCAGCAAAAACAAGAAATACTTTTTTTGCAGCACTGTAAAACTCTGGCATGAAAGAATAGGTGATATACTGTACATTTCCTTTAAAAAATTAAATCATAAATCCAACTAACTGATCACCTGTTTCTCTGAACATCTATAACTATCAAATGTTTTATTGATTACAGTATAAAACTTTTTTCCGGCTGTAACTATTTGCAGCTCTTGTTTAAAGCAACTGCTGCCATGTTTTATCACTTCTAACATAAAAAAAAACATGACAGCTGTACAGGATTAGGTCTCACAAAGTAATGTCACAATCTTTGCAAATGTCAGTTTCACCCGAAACGTGATAAACCCTGCATAATCCAATCAGCTATTACTCAGCTGCTTTTTAGTGTTTGTTCTGCCTGACGTCTGGTTACAGTTGATGAATGTCCCTGTAATAAAACCCATGGATGCAAACTGAAATACAACTTGGCCGACAGGTACAATAAAACTACAGCCACCTATCATTTAGCAGAGGTTAGCTTAAAAGCCCCTTTAGAAACAACACCTCTCTGGTTATTTTCACTACTTTTAAGACATAAAGCGTCACCAGCTTAAACACATGTCGTTTCTATAAATAGCATAAACGTATGCTTCTAAAATTAACATTAGCAACCGGTTCAAGCTGCTTCCCGTCGTCCACACGTTCTGCCGCTAATAAAATTATGAGCTATTTTTAACGAGAAAATTATAACTGCACGCCTCTCATCTTCAAAGAGACTGCCTACAATTAATTAGGTACGTCTAAACTAAATGAACATTTGCTGCGCCATAAGCTCCACCATTCACCGACACTGACCGGACAACCTGAGTACAGTGGTCTGGGTGGATTTAAGGATTCACAGCTGTAGCCTTGAATAACGTTAACGCTAGCTCGCTAACTAATGTTTATACTGATATAAAAACATCTCGTTTCGCGGTGCAGCTACTTACCAGACCTCTGTCAAGAATTATTACTTTGTGGTGAAGTAGAAATCCATATTGCTGCCTACCAACACCGCTGACTTGGTTTGTTTGGGGATAAATATATATTTAGTAGACAGAAAGGTTTTGCTGCACACAGCCATGACAACACGCCCATGCATTGCGTCACCGCTCATGCTGCCTTCACGGTCGGCTCGTAATAAATAAAATAATTTTTAGTGTGCGTTCAATTAAGCATCCATAGTAACAAACAATGACACAGATGGCCAAACTATTAGATATAAAATCTATTTGAGAATGTCTACTTTATAACTGTTTTAATGAGTTTTCTAATTTAGTAATCACGCCATGAAACTAAAAAGTAAACTGTGCTAAATGGAATAAATGTGGATTTTGACAGAAACTGAAACAATAATCACACAAGAATATTAACAAGGAACTAAGTCATAATCAAACTAATAATTAATATCAAAGAAAAAAGCTAATGTTCTCATTGGAGATTTCCTATTGAGTGAATTTGTAATAAATACAGCACAAACGCGTCCATGTGTTGGTTTGTCAGGATGTGATCCATGCCAAGTCAGCAGTTCTGCTGTCTTGTGCCTCAAGTGTGCAAATTAAGCTAATTGTCCCTATTTTTTCCTGTCATTAAATGAGTGTTACATTCATGTCTGTGAGGACTAATGACTTTATTCTTCAGTTTAATGAGGGGTGGGGTTGCTCTCCTTCTTTATGGCTGGCCAGCAAAAGGAGGGTAGCAGGCCAATAAAAACATTAGTCAAAGGGAGGATATGATAGAATAACAAAAGCATACAATTATGTACTAATGTAGCTTATTTTGCTGTTTAATTTTTTTTAAATACTTCCTTCAGAAGGTGGTAGGCAGATGTACTGTACTGTACTGTACTAGCAGCAAAAAATGATATAAATATGTTTTCATCCACAATAGAGGAATAATAAAATATTACACCAAACAGCTGAAGTGAGACTTCTGGCCACACAGATGAAGCACTAAACAAATACAGAAACAGCTGTCTCTGTGTGTTAAGTATTGTTCAATACTGCCCCCTGCTGGTGAATAAAACAATATTATCCTCAATCGGTTGTTGGTAAATTTGCACTTAATTTATTAAATACAACCCCCCCCCCCCCCCCCCCCCCCCCAAATTTTTTTTTATATATTTTCCAACATTTTAGGAGCCATTGTGTCTTGAAGCAAAAATAAATACACATATGGAAATTTCACACAAAAACATTCCTTCAGTAATAATTTTTTAAAAAACACCATCACATCAGGTAATTTGTGACAGGAATACGTTTTCTACAGCTGTTTCCCTGTGGTAAATGTTGCTGCAGCCAGAAAGTGTTCTTTGTGATCCCAGATGTTAAAGCAAGAAACACTGGATCGCAGGCTATTTGTCAACATTAATGTATTAGAATAAGCTGTCATTCAATATAAACTCTAGCAACATGTCATGTTTTCCAAACCTGAAAATTTAAGATAAAAACTCTTAATATTCCTTCTAATCTCCCTCACAACTCTTTACCCAATGTTTGAATAGATATTAAGTGTTGCCTCTTAAATTACATAATTCAAGCTAAAATTAATCTATCAATATATTTCACAATGTAAACACTTGATGTATGAAAAATTAGACATTTCGAATTCATTTCTCCATCATTAATATTTGTAGCATTTTCCACTTTGACCAAATAAGAAAACATCGCAAATTATCATCAGTGAGTTTTATTACAATCCAATAAAACACTATTTGGTTTTCCAAAAATAATATGACAAGGTTTACTATTTGTACCATAAAAAGTAAATGAAATGATAAGGAACATGGTTTATGAGCTTTGTTTTGAATTAGTATTAAGAACTACAGATCTGGCAATTGCAGGCTCCTTATCTGTCCTTCAAAGATGAAAATGTTGTGCACTTCTTTAAAATTGCATACATTTCTCACTTTAAACCACCAGAAATGGCTTAATACTGCAAAGAAGCCTGCGTTATCATCACAGAAGTGCATCAAAACTATATCTGTTCAGCTCATAAATTAAAATAATAAATTAAAGCCAGCAAAAGCCTCCAGATAGATGTGTACAAATAGAAACAAGTACTGGTACTAGTCGGTAATAAAACAACGTATGAAATATCAAATCTAATAAATCACAATAATGGCAAGCTGCCAGGAGGCGCCAAAATGATTCCGAAAACATAGAAAAGTCCCATAAGGAGGTTGAGCTTGGCAGTTTTCTGGGGGATCTTGGCATAGCATCGAATCCTGAACTGTTTCTCCAGAGGGAAGGCTATTGGCAGCGTGAGCAGAGGCAGGGCCATGCTGATGGTGTAACGGGTGGCGAGGATGCAAAAGAGCACGTATGGGACAAAGAGCAGCAGGTTGTAGAGGACGTAGGAGAGAGTGGGACCTATGAGGATGGCCAGAGTGACGATTCCTGCATGCTTGTCAGAGTCCATGTCTCTGGTGTTGTTGCTGTGAAGAATGGCCTCTGTGTTGAGGGCCAATGGGACAGCGTAAACCAGCGGTAGCACCGACAGGTAGCCAACCTGCACGGCGTGGGCGAACATGACTGCCAAAGGGCCAAAGGTAATGAGGATTACTATGTCTCCCAGGGCCACGTACTTAAGGCCGATGCCTGGGGAAAAAGAGCAAACAGGAATCACATTTAACCTCAATATAAATGAGCAAATCCTTAAAACAGATGCAACATCAGTTTAACACAAATCTCATTTATACTTCAGAGATTCACCAAACTAAACTGTCTGGTGATCAGAATTGGCCAATGTTCAGCTAAACTCAAAAATCAGACTTTTGGGTGTGTGTGTGTGTGAACGCATCATTGCCAAGCAGAAATTCACACTAGGAATATCAGAGCTTTCATGTGGAAGTTTTAAACTCCAGAATAAACATTTTTAAGTTGATAAGAACATATTTCTGTTAATTATAGTCAGTCAGTACATCTATTATACTTTGTGATTCCAGGTGTGGAAATCAGAACACTTAACCTTTCCGTGATACAAACTAAGTTTAAACATGTCTTTTTTCCTAAAGTAAGTCCAAATATTTGAAGGACTCCAGCAGGGACACAAATCCTTGACCTTTACACAATTTCAAAATCACTGGATCATTCACTCTCAGCCATATAAACACAATATATGCTGATAAGTAACACAATCCTGAGAACCATTTTTCAAGCTCCACATTCTAAAGCAGGGTCGTTTCATATTTGTAGTCCAAAACTATCAATTAAATTCTGTGATTTGAATTTTATTTGGTAAAACCTTTCACTGATTTCAAACTATGAACTCATGTATCAGATTATGTAGGAATAATCACAACAAGCAAACAGTTTTTCAGCCACATTCTGATGAAAATATGTACTCAACTGATGCATATTTTGAACTGGGAAAAAAAAAAAAATCATAAAAAACTGTTCACTCTAATTTCATTGAAGGGATTTTTTTTTCAGATAATAGCCTCTGAAGATCTGCAATAATTGAGGCTTTATTTCAAATTAAACAATCACCTCCACATGTTACAAATTGGAGGAAAACAAAAGATCCATTGCTGAACAGTTCAGCACAAAAAGCTCATTTTTAAATAATCTAAACACTGTTAATGAAAACAGTATTTTAATTAATGTTACTAGTTTATATGAAAACATTTTACTGTGTATGATTGCTTAAATGAAGGAAATGCTGTTTTTATTTAACATTAAGAAAGACAGACAAACCCTCCTAACTTTCCTGATATTTAACACATGCTGGTTATATTACCAAATCTGACAGTGAGGAAGCATTTCATGAAAATTAAGCTTTAAGTTCTACTCACCTCCAGTGTATAAAAACGAACTGGAGAGTCCCCCAAAGTAAATAAGGGCGAGGTGCTCTAGTTTAAGTGTCGACAGGAAGTACAGCAGCGTGGCACACAAGCAACCCAGAGAATACAGCAGAGCACCAAACATGACAACATCCTGTGGTGCCAGAATTTCATCCACAAGAGTCCTGTCGTCACTCTTCTTGTGATCGATTCCCTTAGAGAAGTCATAGTAGGTGTTTACAAGATTTCCTGCCCCATGGACAACAAGGACAGCCACAGCACACACCATCAGGACGAGCAGGTCCACAGAGCCCTCCAGTTTGTAGGCCAAGGCGCTGCCGAGGGCCACGGGTGTGAGAGAGGCGCTAAAGCTCCATGGTCTCAGAGCTAGCACATAAGCTGCACACTTATGTCTGACATCTGAGGCAACACGGGCCATCCTCGACATGTGGTTAGTGGCAGCAGGGTGCTTTTGCCTCGAGTTATTCACATGAGTCTGCCACTGTTGGACATTATGACCATTCGATCCAGCCAGCACAAATGTTTCTGCCCTGCTTTGTTGCTGTTCTTTAGCCATTCCTCTGCAGGGGTTCTACAGCATGAGCGACGTTCCCAGGTGTTAGTCTGGTGTTCCTGTGGGAATAAAAACACAAAAGAGACTAGTTAACGCCCAACAACCTTGGACATGGCATTTGCACCACATTCAGTATCACCAGCCTGAGAAAAAACAATCTTCTTGCTTTGACTACAAATGTGTCAGTAATATTTTGCCTTTAGAAGTCAGAACTGTGGGTCGGTTTCAAATGCTTAATTAGTAAAAAGTATTTAATACGTACTGCTTCAAATTCAGTACCGTTTCTATTTTACATGCATTAAGAATTATATTCATGTACACAGTTCTGTTTAAAGTTCTATACGCACCTCTTATTTATTTATTCACTATCAAGCAATAATGTTTCTCTAACTGTGACTTCTTTTAACAAAATGCGAACAGTCAGTTCCATACATAAAATGTGAAAGAAAACATACAATTTAAAGTGGTTCTTTCCTAAACTGTGAGTTTCACGCTTTAATGATTAGGTCTTCTGACATTAACAAGGTACAAGAACTGAGCTGTGAAAACGCAACCAATGCCCAAAGAATATTTGAGCAGATACTTAGAAAGCCTGGTGAACTAATGCTGAGGGACACATTTGAAATGACAAAAAAGCTTGTGAAACAAAAGAAAGAAACAAGGGGTGAGTCAAACATTTTTATGCAGTACTGAAAATTTTATTTACGTTATAATAAATAAATAAATAAATATATATATATATATATATATATCCTTTTTTGTCCCCTTGGGGAAATTATAATTCTGCATTTGACCCATCCATGAGGAACAGTGGGCTGCTGTTTGGATGGCGCCCAGTGGGATACATTTAGGATTCAGTATTTTGCACAAGGATGCTTCATGGCCTGCTGGGGCCAGGGATCATACCTTAAACTCCCAATTAGTAGAAAATCACTCTTCCTTCTTGAGCCATGGGTGTTATTTAGCTTTAGGTAATTTTGTCTCTATCTGAAGTATTTATTAAAGTTTCATGTCATAACTGAAGTTTTGTGTAATAGGATCATGTTGTCCCTCTTCATCTCACATTTAATCGGATATGGTCTAGATCAGAGTTCTCATTACTACTCAAGCTCTTGGCCTGTGTTCAGTGATCGAAGAGGACAAAGTTAAATACCCTTGTAGTTACAGATATTAAAACTCAAAGCCTTGTGTATGCAAATATGTTCATGTTGAGTTAGAATTAACTTTATTTTAAGTACGCAGATGAACTGGTTGATAAAAAATGCTGCAGCATTGTTAATAGTCAAGTTTATAGCACGTAAATCCATATATGAACACAATAAACAGTCACAATCTGACTGCATATATCTGAAATGTGAGTCTTTCCTGGTAAGAATTCTACTTCAGAGGTGTTGTTCATTCTAGATAAGGACATACTTGTGGATAACTGGAGCTGCAATGTACACATTTGAGAAAAGTGGAAAAATTCAAAAATTCTGCTGCATGATCTCAAAAAATGGCTCCACCACCTTTGAGCAAATACATAAAGCAAATAACTTCACAAACAAGAGCGGTCAGTAGGGGTGATTGTGAAGTTTCTGTTAGAAAATAGGACATCAGTAAAAAGGAGTACTGCATATTTTTACTGTTCTAATTTTATGTTTTAATGTCAGCCTAACTTTAACATTATATGAAGGGTAACGTTTCATTTATATTGTAAGTACTGTTGCCTTTATATAATAAATTAATAATTAACTATTTTATTAATAACTGTTATTTTTCTGTTACTTTACATCAACCTGCCTAAGGGACAACAGATGGAAACTAGCCTATGGCTAGAATTTAACACTTTTGGTAACAGTTAAAGTGTTCTGTCCCCTACTCTAATAAATAGACGCTCATTCACTCAATCAAATATTTTCTCATAGAAGACTGATTTGGACCTCTAAAGTGTTGAATGCTGAGAAAATAAATAGAAAACTGAAAGTTTGTATTTTATTTTAAATTTGGGCTAGCGACATAAACTAACCTGCTTCATCAAATCCGTGCTGGATAAAGCCAAGTACTAACTAGATCAACACTCACACTCAAATGTAAAATAAACCGTTTGCAAGCAAAGCCAACACTTTTGTCCTGTAGCCAAGACAGATAAGGAGAGACAACCTGAGACTAACTCCTGAGATTATAGGATTAAAGCTAAGAGGCTAACCTCCAAGCTAACGTTAAGAGTTGGGAGGAAATATCTGACGGAAACAACTCTTACCTGCTAGGTCTTCAATATCCCGACACAAATCCAGGAAATTTTCATCTACAAACATATTTAAAAGCAAGCTGAGCCTGGCACAGCATCAAAAAGTAAGAGAGGTTACGTGTCAGCTTCGAAGGTTCGTGACTGGTTGACCACGGAATGTCCTGCTACACCTGACAGAAACATTTCCTTCGCCACGTGTGTAACATCATCTGCTGCTCGTAGAAATGGCATCTAACGTACATGGTTCCGGCATGCATTTATACTAAATTCAACAATTTCGGAGGTTTAAAATAACTCAACAAGCAAAGCAGATATAATAAATATAAGCATAGCCGTAAACCATCGCTAAACGCCTCACATGTTTAAATAATGACAATGCAAATCAATTTTATTTAAAACAAATAAATTAAAGCAAGAAATCGAAAACTCAAACTAAATGGTTCAATATGAGGTATAAAATGTATTTGAAAATTAAAACACAAATAATAGTAAACTGGTTGCAAAGAGTTTGGTAAAAACCTATAGTGCTCAATAAAATAAGTGAAACTGAGCGAGTGTTGGTGTCCCATATAACAGGAAACTGGAAACAGATAAGAGGAGAGGAGATTGAAAACTTAATAGAAGCTGTCTCCCATTTGTGTCCTTGGAAATTCTGAGAACAAACAGTAGACCTGCAGACTGTGTGCTCCTAAAATTATATAAAAGACTATGAGCAGTTTGAAATAGGACAAGTCATTAAGGGCTACGTTTTATTCAAAAATTTACCAAGAAAGAAAAAAAAGGCTGAATAAATATGATTTCTTTTAGTATCTTTAGAGTAGTAGTAGCTTTAAAGTAATCAAGGCCTGCATGTAACAAAGGCATGAGCAGTGTTTGGAATAAAAGAGATTATAAAGGCAGCTTTGATTGTAATTCTTGAATACTCTGACATTCATCCTGTTCATTACAGAGTAAACGTTCACTCATCAGATGACCTCACATATATTTTTATTATGTTAATTTTTTTATCACAACACCAGAGGAGAGAGGCTCTTCTAATCTGCACGGCCCTGGATCAATCTCTCAGTAAGTCAATGTTTACTTTCATATGATCCAACTTTGACAGGACTTTTTGGGAAATGCTGATTAGAAGTCATTCCTAAGAGTAGACTGAACTCCCTGTGTACATATTTGATCTATGTCTATCCACAGACGCCAAAACAGAAACTTCTCACCAAAAAGTTTAAGAGTTCATCTCCAGCTACATAAATTAGTCTTTTCAGAACAAACCATGCAATTAGCTTACTTGAAACAAATAATAATCACCTGTCTCACAAGAAAAGCTGTGTATTAATGCTTGTAGTTATCTTTTTTCATTCCATTTCCCCCAGTTTAAGAATTTAACAAGTGCTGATTTTTTTGAAGCTCCTTCCAATTGTTGAATGGATTTTGCCTGACAATCCACCCTGTTAATGGAGCACCTTTTCCTACCACACTTTTTCCTTCCACTCAACTTGGATGATTGGATACAGAACTCTTTGAACAACCAGCTTATTTAGTGGCTTCCCCTCCTTGTGGAGGGAGTCAATGGCTGTCTTCTGAACATCTAAGTCAGCAGTCTTCTCCATGATTGAGTGAGTTTCATATATTTACCTTTGCACAATATTCACATTTTCTGACAGTGAATTTTAGGTTTTCATTATCTGTAAGCCATAATCATCAAAACTACAAAAACAGCTTGAAATAATTCATTCTATTTATAATGAAGTTATATAAATTATGAGTTTCAGTTTCTAAAATGAGTGACAAGAAATATTGAACTTTACCATGATATGTAGCAGGGGTTTGAAAGGGCCACCTATAGAAAACATGCCCTCAAGAACCAGGGTTGAATAGCCCTGGGCTAGACAGAGGAAAATAACGGAGGCAAAAAATAAAGTAAAAAAACTCAAAGGGGCACAGATCATGACAAAAAAAATGCCTTTTTAAAAACTGTATTAAGTAAAAAGAGTGAAGGTGTAATAAGCTGAAGCTTCTGCCTGCGTTTTTTGTCTATACTTGCCATTGCCAGAGACTCAAACGTTGTTCATTTCTGCATTAACTTTGATTTTCTTTCTGTGAATGTGTTTTTTATTTTGAAAAAGTGAAATGTTAATTAGTGTTCTTTATATTAAACGTGTTGTAGAGAACAGCAGGGACATATTATCACTTCCTTCATAAGCTCTCAATAAAAAAAAACAAGCTCCCCCACTGCTCCTGCAGAAAATTAATTCTAGTGGCCACCTTGAGGAAGGGCTTTGGCCCCCAGGGCATTAAGATCATTAAAACGCCCCTGGTCCTCTCTGCTCTGCCTGACTGTGTGCATGGCTTGCTTTTTTCTCGCATGCAGCATTACATAAACATAAAGAGAGAGAGAGAAAACCCGAGCAGCCCATGTGATTCTGCTTTAGCTGTGGTGGGACGGACGGTGCGTTTGGTTTTCATTAGATAGTCTCGACACTGACCCCCTGCCCCTGCAGCTCCAGAAACGTGAAGCCAGCCCGCTGGCAGGAAGAGAGCCGAGCAGAGCTGCTGTGCAGTCTGCGCCGCTTTCTGCGCTGCCGCACATCAGGCAAACAACCATCCAAGTTATCACGAGTGATGCCCGTCCCGGCCAAGAAGTAACACACACCGGCATTGATGGAAAAGCTGTTTTCGCAGAGATGTCCGATTTTTTTCTTCTCCTGGAGGTGTGACATTGAAGCCATGGCGCGCAGCCGGACTCCCAGACGTTTACGCAGCGGTGCTCCTCTGCTGGCCGCTGCGCTGCTCAGCCTTCTGTTCGCAGGGATGCAACTAACCACAGCCTTTCCCTCCTGGAGGTTCGAGGTATGCTGGGACCGCTTCATCACACCAGAGAGCAAAGACAGCTGAAAAAAAATCTCTATAATAAACCACACTCCAGAGCCTTACCTTGTAACATTTGCTTCAAATGTCACTTTAGAAAGTCAACAGTGATCCTTTAAAAAAAAAAAATTATCTTCAAATTTAAATATGCACTCATTTTTTAAACTCTCCCTCACTTTAGCTTGCAGGAATTCCACTTAACAGGAAATAAACTGAGATTGCAGAATGCAAATGTGCAATAACTGCAATAAGATTTAAGACATGCTTATTATTTAGTAAAATGTCTAGTGGAAAAGGAATATCCAATACAGGACTCCTAACAGGGAATCATGAAGACATCAGCAGATGGATTGGGTTAGTTCTGGTAATAGACGTCAGATTGGGTTTGGTTAAGATGAAATGAGATGAATAGCTGAATTAGATCAGGCAACGGAGCGTATCCTGGTAATATCCTCAGTGAATTGATTAAACGTGTTGTGATCCCTGCCAACCACCCACTGCGTTAGTGAGCCTGAGGGATGGATCCATGTCATTTCCTTTGCCACACACTCTCATTACATGTCTGTCAGGAAGACTGCTGGCGGACTGCATAACCGATTCACATCACTCTCCAGGCTGCTACCATAAAGCGTAGCACCTGTAAATGATTTTGAGTATTTGAGGGAATAATTAAAAGATTCCAAACAGATTTATCAGAATTTTAAAAAAAGCATAAAAATCAACATTTTCCCTTCTTCAGCATGTCTTACTGTCAGGTTCAGTTTTCCAAACCAATGTACATGCTGAGGAAAACTTCAACAAACTGTTTTTGATTATACTTATAAAAAAAAAACAAAGTCTTGTTTGTTTCTAAGACAAGGAATGAAAATCATAATCCCTCGTTTAGCAATTTGAGCCTAAACTATTCCAGACTTTCCTCAGAGATTCCTCGTCAGATGTTTCTGCTCTGCGAGTGAACACTCACTCCTGGCTCCAGGGTTTAGTCTAAGGGTTTGCTTTGGTCCTCATGGTTTGTAATTCATCTTAATCTGAGCCAAAGTGTGTGGGTGTTCTGTGACACTGAGCTTTAACACCTCAAACGCCTCGTGAGTCAATGAACCCGTGACTGCAGCATCAGCTGAGCTCAGTAGAGCAACTTTAGTTTTAAAAAACTGTCTTTTATATGTTTAAAAAAAAAAAACTTGCTTTAATCAAGTTAAACAACAGAGAGACTTTATCAGGCTCTGCCTCAGTTTTACTGTGTTAGAAAATAAACGGAGTCAATCAAAAGCAGAAGTTGAGGTGAGGAATTAAAAGTAAAAGGTGCAGTTTTGGTTTTTATTTCCCATCTTTATTGTTTTAAGCTAGAAAGCGTGTAGAGGAAATGTGTCCAAAGTGCGGCCCTCAGGTAAACCAGACTATATATGTGGATAAAGTCTGCAGAGCAGAATTGACGGTCTAATTTACTAGGCTAGCCCTCAGGTGATTTGTGGCCCACCAGAACCGGAGAATGAAACAGATTATGGCTGTTTACTAATACGAGGCCTAACATAAAAACAACAAATTAATAAATACCTAAAATAGAACATGAAAAGCATTAGTCTTTCACTAAAGTTTTTGCTTTATTTTTCACCTCAGACCACAAACATCCACAGAGTCTTACTGAAAATCCGACCCTTCATAAACCTGACCCATGTCACACTGTTGTTGCTGAGAGCAGACTAACATTTACTTTTCAAGGAAATAGAAAACATTTTATGCTTTTCTAAAAAAAAAAAAAAAAAAGCAGACCTACAGAGATTTACAAATCATTTTTCTGCAAAATAATACTTACTGTATTTGTTAAATGATTACACATGCAATATTTTAATTAGAAAGACAATGTTTATGTTATTTTTTGGGGAGAAATTCTAAATATTGTGGCCCACTGCTGATTTTGGCCCTCATGGCTGAAGGTTAGAACACCTCTGACACGTTGCGTTTTTGGAATAAGAACACATTTAGGGTTCAGTGAACGATTCGCTTTGCTGGACTCAAAGAGAGAAGCCACGAGTCTCTTAATGAAAAAATCTTTTATTTTTATTATTTCAGTCTTGCTAGGTGTGGACATCCTTTCTTAAACTATGCAGCTTCTTTTCCCTGCTGTTAAAGCCTTCACATGGACCTGAACCCGTCAGATTCTGTTAATTACTCCACCTGAGAGCTCATCGGCTCATCTGAAGGGGTGCTGGTCAATTAATGGATTAAAACTAGATTTTAATTCCTTTCCAGAAAAAAGAAGTGTCACATATCCATTTACTGAGAAGAATAGTTTAAAAATGTAAGTATTGCTTTTCCAAAATCTCAAATAAAGGCAGATTTTGAAGTGTTTGAGATATACTATAGTTTATAGTAAATATACGTTAAAATATTTAGCTAGAGTTTTCTTGGCAAAGTATATGTATATGTCTTCAGTTCAGAAGCTAAATCAGGCCTTTTCAAATCTTACAAACATGTCAACAGAAACAGCATGTTAAATTCACTTCCATATTTCTAAACTATTTTTGTCATGATTTTAATCTCATTCATATTAGCCCCTGCTTTAATAATGAACTGAGTGACCTATGGTCATTAAACCCAGGTTGTTTAGTTCAATCAGGCTGTAAACAAGTTGGGTTGAAGATTTTAAACTTTGGGAATTATTCTTCTCAAATCTGAAAGCATCATATTGCTTTGAATCACTGTGGTTTATATAATTTAGTTAACAAAACAATCAAGTAAGTATGTTTTATTTGTGCTATGGCCAGTACTGTTTGTACACTAAGAAAACATAAAAAATACAAACTATTCTCATTAGTTTTTAGTTGTTTAGTAGTCTAGCTGCTTAGTTTTTCATTTAAAGGGTTCCCATCCTTAAACTGATTATTTTGAGCAGGACTGAAGTTTTTAAGAGCTTTAACTTTCAATGTAAACATCTCTCATGTGGAGTCATTAAAACAGCTAAACATACTGATTTTTCAGAATTCTTTCCACATAATATCTAAATCAGCTGTTATCAGACCAATAGAATGTTTACAGAGCCTTGTAAAAGTATTCATACCCTGTGAGCTTTTTCACATTACAACCACAAACCTAAATGTATTTTATTGGGATTTTATGGAATAGACCAACACAAAGTAGTGCATAAATGTGAAGTGGAAGGAAAATAAAATAATATAATTAAGTTCACCAGAGTGTACTTCAGTCTCTCAGTGTGATTGAAGATTTCAGGTTTGTTAGAGAACATTAGTGAACAAACAGCATCATGAAGACTAAGCAACATACCAGTCAGAGCAGGGATGAAGTTGTGGAGAAGTTTAAAGCAGGGTTTGTTTATAAAATAGATCCTGGGATTTGAACATCTCATGGAGCACTGTTTAATCCATCATTCCAACAATCCAACAATTAGTCACACACACACATCTGGCATTTATGGAAGAAAAGCAAGAAGAAAACCATTGTTGAAAGAAAGCAATAAGAAGTCCTGTTAGCAGTTTGCCACAATCCATGTAGAGGATGCAGAAAACACATGGAAGATGCTGTGGGAAGCTGGACGGTCCTCATAAGCTACTATCCTGGAACTTTTAGATGTGCCCCTTCTCCCAACACACCTGAATCAAATGAATGGCTCGTTACCAGGCCTCTGCAGAGCTGAATGACCTGCTGATGAGGGAATTTAGCCATTTGATTCAAGTGTGTTTGAAGAGCGATGCATCTTAAAGTTCCAATAGTAGCTTTCAAAGACTGGACTTGGGCACCCCTGCGTTAGAGGCTGCAAAGACGAGACTGGGATGGAGGTTGACCTTCCAGCAGGTCAGCAACTCTAAACATCCTGCCAGAGCTACAATGGAGTGGTTTAGATCAAAACATAGTCATGTGTTAGAATGGCCCAGTCCAAGTCCAGACCTAAATTCTGTTGAGAACCAACGACAAGATTTGAATACTACTGTTCACGGGTGTTCTCCGTCCAATCTCACTGAACAGGAGCTATTTTGTAAAGATAAATTAGCAAAAAGTGTAGTCTCTAGATGAGCACAACTGGTACAGACACACCCCAAAGACTTGCAGCTGCAATTGCAGAAAAAGGTGTCTGAATACATGTGCATGTCATACTTTTCAGATTTTTATTTGTACATCTTGAAAACCAAGTACAATTTCCCCTCCGCTTCACAATTGTGCACTACTTACAAGTGTTGGTCAATCACAGAAAATCCCAATAAAATACATTTAAGTTTATGGTTGTAACGTTCAAGTGGTATTAATTCTTTTGCAAGGCACTGTATCTAGTCTGTGAACATTAGTCAACAAACAGAACAAGACCCATTAGATTCACTTCAAGTGTTGACATTTGGATTCACAGCTTTATCTCCATATAAAGTCACAGGTTCATCAGTGAGAACTAACGTTATCATGGAACACTGCATGGAGTCAATGAAAACCACAGTTTTACGTCAGTCGGGTTATTTATGAAATCACTAAAAGCTAAAGCACAAGACGGCAACTTTTCAAGGCTATAAATGAGTGCAGAATCCAGATGTGATCATTTGGGACTGATGTTGCACATCCATAAAAAGACACAGCGGATCTGTGAAGAGGCTCGTAATTATACAACATATTTCTCTGTTAACTTTCTTTTAGATGCATAAAAAAACTTTCCTATCCCATCAAACGTATCTAGTTTAATTTAAAGGGATGATAGTCTAGGTCAAAAGGTTCATATCTGGTCCTACAGGGCTTTGAACAGCCTCAGTTTGGAGAAACAGACATTAATTCAGACAGATGAGAATGTGAAAGTAAAAATTAGCATAAACTGCAGTGAAATATTTGAGACTGGAATTGTTTTAGGATGCTTTCTAACTGGCCCCATTGTGACGAGCCCATCTGTTCCATCAACACAAATCTCTGTTTCTCCAAACTGAGGTCCTTCAAAGAGCTATCTATAATGAGAAATATATGAATTGATTAAAACTATAAATAATCTAAACACAAGTTTTAAGTTCTCTTTGCACACCGAGGTGAATCATTAAAGGTTTTTGCTTTGTCCAAGGAAGAAGCTCACACCACCGTGTTGCTCATCGGGATCCGCAAAGAGGCCCGGTCCCAGGTGCTCAACCTCTCCAGGAACAAGCGCTACACTCTGACCCCGGAGAATCTCAAATGGGACAAGTTCAAGCTGACATACAAGTACTTATCCACAGGCTGTCCTCTTGTCAACACCACAACCCCCAAAGAATAGGTTTTGAAAAAGGAGAACGAATATAAATTTTGAAAAATACTAGAGCCAGATTGATTTTGGCAGAAAAACACAGGCATTGATTTTATTTTTCAAAGTCTGTTTGTGCAAAGATTTATCACCGCTCTAAAGATCTTTGAATCTGTTGATGTGGTTTAGCTGCACTTTAAAGGGATATTTTTATCCAAAAATAAAAAGCTTGCCATCTCATTCTCATCTGTTCCAAGATACACATTAAAATGTTATTGACCAAAAGTTGGTCTAAGTCATCACCGTAGAAAACTCTGGAGATCCATTTGGGGAGAAAGGGGAAAATTAAAGAGCACAGAAATGACTTCTGCACTCGCGCTGCAGTGGCAGCCATTCAAAACAATTTGGACTGCGCTCCGCTAACTGTTCGGAAAAGTTCCAGCAACTTGACTCCCCTTGGAGCTGTAAATGATCCAATAAAGTCTTCAATGGGGAGATTAGACTGAACTAGAGAGGCACACTCACTGAGTTTTGGTGATCCAGCAGATAGCTGATTCAACAAATTTAAAGATTTATTAAATTGGAGGAAAAGATGGCAGCGTCTAAATAATGCTTCATCTTTATTGAGAGTACCGGAGCTCTAACTCAGGCTGAAATGAAAATAAAGCCTCCGTAATGGAGATGTAGCTGCAGAGCGTGTGGGAATTTGTCTAAACAGTAGCCACTGTGTATTGGATCATTTCTCTGCTGTGTGTGGAGGAATGTGTGCAGAGATCAGTTTTAACTGTTGTCTCCCCAACAGGTTGCTCTCCTTTCCTACAAACCTGATGAATGCCAGCGACACACGGCGAGGCTTTGCCAGAGCTTTCAGCATGTGGAGCGACGTCTCCTCGTTCACATTCAGAGAAGTGCCAGCAGACCAAGAGGCAGACATTAAGATCGGTGGGTATTTGTCTCTAACTTTTGCTTTCTTTGGCTTAGAGGTCCAGACTAGCTGATTTGTTGTTGCTTTTTCTCTCTTCCTGCTGCCACCATAGAAATGTTTTCCCCTCCAAACTCTTCAAACTGCCCTACCGTGACTGTATTACCAAGCCTATATTCAGCTAGATTTATGACTCAAAATGAAAAAAAAAAAGTAAATGCTCAACAACTTCCATACATGACAGAGGAGTCTTATTTATGCTCATCTGTCCCTCTGGGTGCAAACTGGAGAGTCCAGCATAAATCGCGAGTGACAGTGAGAAGCTTGGTTGTTACTCTGCAGGGTGAAAGCTGAGCAAAGAGCTCTCTGTCTGGAGTAATTCATCATCTCAACACTGTAGTCTACACACAGCAGAATTAATGGCATGAGGGCTTTCCTCTTCAGCTCTGAGGTATGTTGTGTGTCTGCCTTGGCAGGTTTCTACCCAGTCAACCACACGGACTGTTGGCAGTCCTACTTGCATCACTGTTTCGACGGCATCACAGGTGAACTGGCTCATGCATTCTTCCCACCGACCGGCGAGATCCACTTTGATGACCACGAATACTGGATTCTGGGAAACATGCGCTTCAGCTGGAAGAAAGGCATGAATCCTTCTGATACTCATGAAATGTTAGGAGTTCAAACTCAACAGGATAATAACAAAGATGAATAACCAGCTCTGGTTTCCTTGCAGGTGTTTGGCTGACAGATCTTGTTCATGTGGCGACGCACGAAATCGGCCACGCCCTCGGACTCATGCACTCCCTGAACCGAAAAGCAATAATGCACTTAAACGCAACTCTGACCGGACGCAAGCTAATCACGCAGGATGATGTTTGGGGTTTGCACCGTCTCTATGGTATGTTCAGAGTCCTCGGTGTCTTAATTTGAGGACCTTAGACCTTTCAGGAGTCATCCAAAACACTCATGATGGAGTAAAACAAAAAGAAGGGAGTTTATTTTTCTTCCTGGAATCAGACAACATGACAGATTTGGGGCATTATAAACAAAAAATGATGCAAAGTTTCAAGAAGCTTCACAACTTCTTGAATAGAGCAGGGGAATTATTTTTGCTCTTTCAGCTGATTCGACAACATTTACAACCGTTTCGATGACGTTGTTTAACTTGCTAATGGGAGCGCTGAAGGATGCTGGTGCTGTCACCAAGACGGAGCCGTGGCTCCAAATGCCCAATCAGCTGTCATGATAGAAGGCAGGCTCTCATTAGCCGCAGTTCAACAGGCAGCCTGCCATGACTGTGAGCCAACGTAGGGCAGGAATTCATCAAAATGAGTATTTAATCTGACAGAGTAGCGCACTGTCAAGTCTGATTCTGGCATTAGCAGAATTACATCTCAATACACAGAAGAAGAAAATCTGATGATGCATTTTTGGTCCAAACCAGTAAGAAAGTAGACCGCTGTGTTTGTCTTTGACAAGTGACGCTGCAAGCCAACGTGGCATTAATGCTTACTGTATAAACTACTCAATGAGTCATCATTACTGCATGTTATGGTGAGTCATTTAACTGGCACAAAAATCTGATTGGAGGTCCAATTTCTTTTTGCTTTCTGATCCTCCTCCTCCTGAATCCCATCTCCCCCTCTCTTCCAGGATGTTTGGACCGGTTATTTATCTGTCCTGCCTGGGCTCGGAAAGGCTATTGCGAGAGCAAGCGTAAGCTGATGCAGAAGCACTGCCCCTCCAGCTGTGATTTCTGCTATGGTAAGACAGCAGAAAGCTGCAGCAGTCCAGGGGAAGAAAAATGAAAGTTTTCTCTCAGTCGCAGCGTAAGGAGCTGCTGTGAAGCGTTTGCCAATGGAGCAACGGGAGCCAACAGGTCCAGACACACACAGCTGTGATGGAGGATTTCAAGAACCTGATTTGAGGGGAGGTTTTATTGGATGTTTGGAAAAATGTAGCATCTCCGGGGAGGCTCAGAAGAGTCAATACCTGTTGATTACACAGACTCTTCAGCTGCCTGATTTCCTAAGCCTCTGTAGTTGTATTGAGAGATGCTCTGCTATGAAGTCTTGAGTTGCACAACAGGAAATGGCTTCTCTTAACTATCACAGCCCTTAAATTGTTTTGGCTTTCTGAGAATTTTGTCCGCAACAAGGGACAGTGTGGAGACAGGCATGAGGATACGATCCCTGGCTTGCAGTAATCTGTTCCTCATTGTTGATTGGGAGATGTTGTACGGCTGTGGAAAATTCCACAGTGACTCCAAACCGCTGGAATTTCAGACTGTGGCTTGAGGGTTAGAGACACACAAGGTCAATTTGGATTTTTGCGGCATTAACGAGAATGGCTGGTTCTTAAGTAGAATAAGAACTGATCACAAGCTGGTCTGTTGTGTCTGTCAGAAACCAGATGGAAGAAACTATACATTGATGGGACTGCCACATCACCAACAGTCCAGTGTACAGAGTGTCTAATAAAACACTTCCTTGTCAAAGAAAGAAGCAACATCTTCAGATTAGAAAATGCAATCTGATAGCTTTTGTTAGACTGCCCAAAAAATTAAAGAAATCAGATCGTAATTGTAATCTGATGGTCCTGTCCAGCTCTCCTCCTGTCTCCTGGAATCTCCTCCATGCTCTTCAGACTGAGCTGGGACGTATTGACCTTGATGGAGTTGTTGGGTCCAGGTATCGCTTCATGCTACCAGAAGTGACACTGACCCCAGTCAAATGCAAAACTACTGAAAAGCAGATGAGGAGGGGGAAATTGTCTCCTCCTAAAAAAACAATTCCTGTTTCTGGAGTCGTCTCATTGTTGCCCGTTACCATCAAAACAGCTGACACTGATTAAAAACCTTCTGTGCTACTTAACTGACCATATCCTTTACCTGACTTGATACCAGAGTCTGGTTAAAAAGGATTCCTTTAATTTTGTTGAGCAGTGGTAAACAACATTCACGTAATGCTGGAATTCTGTCGTTCAATCCTTTCCAGAATTTCCGTTCCCAACCGTAGCCCCAACCCCGACTCCTTCAAGGACCAAACACAAGCTGGTGATCGAAGGCAAGAAGCTAACTTTTCGCTGTGGGAAGAAAATTGCATCAAAGAGAGGCAAAGTCTAGTAAGTCACACTAACTTTTATCACTTCTTGTGAAAGCAGCACTGAAGGGTGTCTAAAGTTTGACTCCCGTTTCAGCTGGTACAAAGATGGGGAGCTGCTGGAATACTCTCACCCAAACTACATCTCCCTGAAAGACGACCACATCACCATAGTGGCCAACGCCATCAACGAAGGCACGTACACGTGTGTGGTGAAGAAAAGGGACAAAGTACTTACTAACTACTCGTGGAGGGTACGGGTTCGCTTCTGATGTCCCCGTCAGCTCCCTGGACACTAGGGCACATATTTAAAATTTTTAGACATCAATTTTGTATCATCCTTTTAAAACTGTCTGCCTTTGTCTCGTCTCGTCTTCTTCCGCTTATCCGGGTCCGGGTCGCGGGGACAGCATCCCAATTAGGGAGCTCCAGACGGTCTTCTCCCCAGCCACTTCTACCAGCTCCTCCGGCAGGATCCCAAGGCGCTCCAGGGCCAAACCAGAGATATATTTTCTCCAGCGTGTCCTGGGTCGACCCGGGGGCCTCCTGCCGGCAGGACATGCCTGAAACACCTCCCTGGGGAGGCGTCCAGGGGGCATCCTAACAAGATGCCCGAACCACCTCAGCTGGCTCCTTTCGACATGGAGGAGCAGCGGTTCTACTCCGAGTCTCTCCCGGATGTTCAAGCTCCTCACCCTATCCCTAAGGCTGAGCCCGGCCACCCTGCGGAGAAAACTCATTTCGGCCGCTTGTATCCGCGATCTCGTTCTTTCGGTCATTACCCAAAGCTCATGACCATAGGTGAGGATTGGGAGGTAGATCGACCGGTAAATCGAGAGCCTTGCTTTCCGGCTCAGCTCCTTCTTCACCACAACAGACCGGTTCAGCGTCCGCATCACTGCAGACGCTACCCCAATCCGCCTGTCGATCTCCCGCTCCCTCCTTCCCTCACTCGTGAACAAGACCCCGAGATACTTGAACTCCTCCACTTGAGGCAGGACCTCTCTCCCGACCTGGAGTTGGCAAGCCACCCTTTTCCGACCAAGAACCATGGCCTCAGACTTGGAGGTGCTGATCCTCATCCCAGCCGCTTCACACTCAGCTACGAACCTCCCCAGCAAGAGCTGTAGGTCAGAGCCTGATGAAGCTAGGAGGACCACATCATCTGCAAAAAAGCAGAGACGAGATTCTCCTGTCACCAAACTCGACACCCTCCACACCACGGCTGCGCCTAGAAATCCTGTCCATAAAGGTTATGAACAGGACCGGTGACAAAGGGCAGCCCTGGCGGAGTCCAACCCTCACTGGGACAGGTCCGACTTACTGCCGGCTATGCGAACCAAACTCACACTCCTCTGGTACAGGGACTGAATGGCCCTTAACAAAAGACCATCCACCCCGTACTCCAGGAGCGTCCCCCACAGGGTGTCCCTGGGGACACGGTCATAAGCCTTCTCCAAATCCACAAAACACATGTGGATTGGTTGGGCAAACTCCCATGACCCCTCCATCACCCTAGCGAGGGTAAAGAGCTGGTCCACAGTTCCACGACCAGGACGAAAACCACATTGCTCCTCTTCTATCTGAGGTTCAACTATCGACCGGACCCTCCTCTCCAGTACCCTGGAGTAGACCTTTCCAGGGAGGCTGAGGAGTGTGATCCCCCTATAGTTGGAACACACCCTCTGGTCCCCCTTCTTAAAAATGGGAACCACCACCCCGGTCTGCCACTCAACAGGAACTGCCCCCGATGACCACGCAATGTTGCAGAGACGTGTCAACCACGACAGTCCTACAACATCCATAGCCTTGAGATACCCAGGTCGGATCTCATCCACCCCCGGGGCTCCGCCACTGCGTAGTTTTTTGACTACCTCAGCGACTTCTGCCCCAGAGATTGGACAGTCCGTCCCCAGGTCTCCCAGCTCTGGTTCCTCATAGGAATGCGTGTCGGTGGGATTGAGGAGCTCCTCAAAGTATTCCTTCCACCGCCCGACTATAGCCCCAGTTGACGTCAGCAGCTCCCCGTCCCCACTGTAAACAGTGTGAGCAAGTTGCCGCCTTCCTCCCCTGAGGCGCCGGATGGTTTGCCAGAACCTTTTTGGAGCCGACCGATAGTCTTTCTCCATGGTCTCACCAAACTCCTCCCACGCCCGAGATTTTGCCTCGGAAACTGCCACTGCTGCACTCCGCTTGGCCCTCCGATACCTATCTGCTGCCTCTGGAGACCCACAGACCAGCCACGCCCTGTAGGCCTCCTTCTTCAGCCTGACGGCTCCCCTAACCTCTGGTGTCCACCAGCGGGTACGGGGATTACCGCCACGATTGGCACCGACTACCTTGCGACCACAGCTAGCAACAGCCGCCTCAACAATCGCAGAGCGGAACAAGGCCCATTCGGACTCAATGTCCCCCACTGCTCTCGGGACGCGGTCGAAGCTCTGCCGGAGGTGGGAGTTGAAGACCATCTTGACAGGCTCTTCTGCCAGGCGTTCCCAGCAGACCCTCACTATACGTTTGGGTCTACCAGGTCTGCGAAGCATCTTCCCCTGCCATCTGATCCAACTCACCACCAGGTGGTGATCAGTTGACAGCTCCGCTCCTCTCTTCACCCGAGTGTCCAAAACATACGGTCTCAGGTCAGATGATACAACTATAAAGTCAATCATCGACCTGTAACCTAGGCTGCCCTGGTACCAGGTGTACTGGTGGGCATCCTTATGTTTGAACATGGTGTTCGTTATGGCCAAACTGCGACTTGTACAGAAGTCCAAAAACAGAACACCACTCGAGTTCAGATTGGGCGGGCCGTTCCTCCCAATCACGCCCCTCCAGGTCACGCTGTCATTGCCCACGTGAGCATTGAAGTCTCCCAGCAGGACTATGGAGTCCCCAGTAGGAGCGCTATCCAGCACTCGTCCCAGGGACTCCAAAAAGGGTGGGTACTCTGAGCTGCTATTTGGTGCATAAGCACAAACAACAGTCAGGACCCGTTCCCCAACCCGAAGGCGCAGGGAAGCTGCCCTTTCATCCCCCGGAGAAAACCCCAACATACAGGCAGAGAGTCTTGGGGCTAACAGAAAGCCCACCCCAGCCCTCCGCCTCTCACCCGGAGCAACTCCAGCAAAGAAAAGTGTCCAACCCCTCTCAAGGACTCGGGTTCCAGAGCCAACACTATGTGTCGAGGTGAGCCCGACTATATCTAGCCGGTATCGCTCAGCCTCTTCCACAAGCTCCAGCTCCTTCCCCGCCAGAGAGGTGACGTTCCATGTCCCAATAGCCAGTTTTTGTGTCCGGGGATCGGACCGCCAAAGCTCCCGCATTGGTCTGCCATCCGATCCACATTGCACCGGACCCTTCATGTTCCTCCTGCAGGTGGTGGGCCCACAGGTGGATGAGCCCATGTATCCAGTTCGGGCTGGGCACGGCCGGGCCCCATGGGCGAAAGCCCGGCCACCAGGCGCTCGCTCACGGGCCCCAACCCCAGGCCTGGCTCCAGGGTGGGACCCCGGTAACCCTCCGGGCCGGGTACACTGGCTCGATGATTGTACTTGCATGAAGAGTCTTTTGAACCGTTCTTTGTCTCACCCCTCACCTAGGACCAATTTGCCATGGGTGACCCTACCAGGGGCACAAGTGCCCCAGACAACATAGCTCCTAGGATCATTAGGGCACTCAAACTCCTCCACCACGATAAGGTGACGGTTCACGGAGGAGTGTCTGCCTTTGTTATTTTGTAAATGCATTTTTAAGTATAATAATAAATATTGTGACAGGAAGCAGACTGTGAAAAGCTGTTTGTGGGAGATGTAGTGTGAAACATGTCCGCCCCTTAGAAAACCTCCAGATTCATTCCACAGGACCTTCAAGAAGATCTAGATTTCAAAGGAATAACAAGGTACAGTGTCTTATGAACAGAAAGAAAGCTTTTTTTAAATGTTGAATTATTCTGATCTGTCATTTATGACCAACAAATAATAACTTTCCAAAATCAATCTCCACTGAAATTGAAAAACCTCCCAAAAAAGATTTCTCTTATTGGTTCTGCAAAGGCTACAGAAAAGATTCAAGCTGTTTGAGTAATTTACACGCTGAACAAACTAAACCACTAAAGTCAAAGTAAGCAATATTTACAGCCTTTGAAGATTTTTGGGCCTGAAAGTGCACATGGAACATCTCAGACGTCTAGCTTACTTTACTAGTCTCACAATGAGGCCAGCAGTCTGCCTCCAGAGAATTAGCAGTCAGTTCCACTTGCAGCCCTCTTTCCAAGCTCATTCAACACATCAGGTGTAATAATCTGCAGGAGCAGCTCTGGTGGAGGCAGGGGACAGATAAAACTGATTAATGAATATTTCCATTTGGTGCTGCCTGCAGAAGCTCCAGGACAAAGAGGATTTTTCTGCAGTAAAAGTAGCACAACACGTCTTGCAGGAACCGACGCTGGTCTGTTGATTTTAATCTTTGGCTCTCGATCAGAGAATTTATTAGTTTAATTCCAATGTCGTAAAGCAATTTAAAACCCATGGCAGAGCAAAGCTGGTGCTTCGTTTCTCTGCAAATAAAGTGCAGAGACCAAAAGTGCAGCGCAAAGGATAACATCACTTATTGGATGAGTACCAAAGTGGGGTTAAAGGCTCGACTTCTTTGAGGCTAAACTTCCCTTCAGTTTTGGCAGCATGCAGCTGTGTTTGCATAGTTTAGACAAAATGTATAAATACAGGGGAAAACAGTAGACCAAACAAAGTTTCAAACTTTATTTCTTATAAAAACACTGTCAAACTGTCATGACAGCTGAAATTCACCAGTTAATTTCTAATGCTGGATGGAACATACAGCAAATGCTGTATAATTATACCAAAGCTCAGGTAGCCAGGAAATACCAACCCTAAAAAGTTTAACATGAGCGCTAAACTTCTTAACACGCTGACGGCTGCCTCTCCTGAGGAGCTAAAACGGTCCCTTCTGAAATGGTGAAACTCCTGAAAAATCTAAAGATGATGTTGAAATTCAACATATTTAAAAACCATGAACCAGTCCTGAGTATCTGATAACGGTTATTGATCAGAAACTGATCTGGCTGAGAGCTGCAAACCGTCTGGCTTCAAACAAATAAGTCCCAGAACTCTTTGCTCCTTTCCTGTGTTGGACAGTAAAACGTCCTGCAAGTTCAGGCTCAGAATTTGAGGCTGAATCCAGGTCCGACTGCAGAAGCTCCCTGGTTGCTGGTTGTCAGGTGGAAGCCGGTGTCTTTCAGGTCGTCATCACCCTGAAGGAAAAGGAAACAAATACAAATGATATATTTTATTATAGATGTAATTATTAAACTGGTGACTGTTTAAAAACCCTTAACCTATATTTAATGAGACAATTTGATTGCTATTTTACACAAGCATCCATTATGTCATTAATTATCATCGCCTCGCACTAAAAGGAAGGCTTGTGTTGCTTAGCAAATATTTCATGGACCACTGGGGAGATTTTAAGTAGATTTTCAGCAAGTAGCTACTAGATGATTAACATTTGGAGACAATCCAATTCAAGATGGCCACCGCAACTAATCAAACTTAGTAAACACAAAAAATGGTGATAATTCACTCAGTTTTACAGACATTCAACTAAAGTGTCATGTGGTAGTAGCTGAGAGTCATCCTCAACACAATCTGAGTGCTACTAGACTGTCTGCAATATTGTGTGAGAGATGACAACAACTCCAACATTTCTTAAAGTAAAATGATATTTTAAAACTCTGACATTAAAGCCGACAGGTGAGATGCATTCCTCTAAGAAAAGCTAGACCTTTGATTATCACTGTAATTATTTTTCTGGGCTACTTAATATATTTTGTTAGATTACATGAACTCTTCTACAACAAAAGGGATAAATCTCAGTTAACGACCAATAGTCCTTCTGTCGTAGTCTAATTTGAGCGTAAGGTGGAAAATTTTGAAAAATATCAATAATAGACTTATGGGTGAGTAGGATCACTGCTGAAAACATTAGGAACTTTAAAAGGCTCATCTTGGAAAACACAAGGAGGAAATACTCGGACACAAAGCAGAAGCCTGTAGGTCTGTAATCTATTTAACACAGACAGCAGCACTGAGAAAGCCTGGTAGCCGTGTGTAATGGAGAAAGTGGAGCCTAATGTCCTTACCAGGTGACCGTATCCCAGGCCTCCCTCGGGTGGACGAGGACTGGTGCCTCTCTTCACCCTCTGCTGCTCGCTCTTGGCGGGCCATGTGGGGAACATGGAGGGGTCTATGGGGAGAGGGGTTTCTCTGAAGTACTCGTGCTTCAGTCCCTCGTCTGCCGTGATCCTCTTACTGGGGCAGTAGGTGAGGAACCTGAAAAGAGAAAAAAAACAGTCAGCAATCAATGGAAATTCCTCACTGATATTTCATCTTATTTGTGAAAGAGTAACCATTAGAGTGATAAGATTCAAGTTCTTTGGTTAAAAGGAAATCCTGAGCCAAATTCCTGCATGACTGCTCTCACCTCAGATTCTTTCTGTGCTTCAAACAGGCCTGTCGTTTGACTCACTGACGGCCGCTTCTCTGTTTGGAAAAACGTTCAGAGCTTTGTAGGCAAGAATAACTACAGGAGTTGTGTTTCTGTGCCAAAGCCAGAAAAATAGTGACAAGAAATGGCCACCAGATGATGCAAGGATGAGACTGGCACAGCTTAAAGTCAACGAATACAACTAACTGCTTCTGTGTTTATTAAAGGTACTATAACGAATTTGGTAAACAATGTAGCTTAAAACGGGTTTTTTTCAAGCCTCTTTACAACGTTCTAACATAGTATAGATATAAATATATTGTGGCGATTAAAAGAAATTAATAAGGTAGTTCCCTCGCAGTTCTATAAAACCTCTGCCAATCATACGTTTCGGACCAAAAGCAACTATTGGACAAACCAGTTGTCTGTCTCACCAAAGCACCTCACTTCCGCACTTCCTTGGATCCTCCATTAACACTACGTGCTGGAGCATTTTTCAGCAGAACATCCCAAAAGTGAGAGAAGGAGAGAAACAGCTGGCTGTTAGCGCTTCAATTTTAGGAAAAAATACCAGAGTCCTAAAAAGAAAAACACCTTTTCAGTTAGCAGAAAACTAAAACGTTTGGACGTAGAAAGAACCTGGGTGAACATTAGCACAGCATTTTAATGACTGGTGATTTTCTCTCTTTTGTTACTGTGGGAATGCACGGTCCCATGTCGGGGGGAGGCGTGGCATAAGGATTATAACCGACGGGAGAGGTGAGAGCTAGTCTGAAACGTGTTTGTGTAAAATAGCTAGCTATAACTAGCTTGTTTGCAAATTCCCTATTGCACCTTTAAGAAGAATATTTGAGTTGTATGGTGTTTATTATAACACATCTTGTCAGAACTGGACATATTTGCACTTTAGACAACATTTGGGTGTGAATCTTGACAGGCTGCAGAGTAAAAAATCGATGAAAAGATAAAAGCGCAAAACGCAGCATTTGATGCGAGAGGCCATGCATGAAGCCAAATCAGTTACTAAAATTACACATGATGGGATTAACAGATCAACAGTCTGTTGTGGTGAAGAAGGAGCTGAGCCGGAAAGCAAGGCTCTCGATTTACCGGTCGATCTACCTCCCAATCCTCACCTATGGTCATGAGCTTTGGGTAATGACCGAAAGAACGAGATCGCGGATACAAGCGGCCGAAATGAGTTTTCTCCGCAGGGTGGCCGGGCTCAGCCTTAGGGATAGGGTAAGGAGCTCGGACATTCGGGAGAGACTCGGAGTAGAACCGCTGCTCCTCCATGTCGAAAGGAGCCAGTTGAGATGGTTCGGGCATCTTGTTAGGATGCCCCCTGGACGCCTCCCCAGGGAGGTGTTTCAGGCATGTCCTGCCGGCAGGAGGCCCCCGGGTCGACCCAGGACACGCTGGAGAAAATATATCTCTGGTTTGGCCCTGGAGCGCCTTGGGATCCTGCCGGAGGAGCTGGTAGAAGTGGCTGGGGAGAAGACCGTCTGGAGCTCCCTAATTGGGATGCTGCCCCCGCGACCCGGACCCGGATAAGCGGAAGAAGACGAGACGAGACGAGAGACGGGATTAACAGAGAGCCGCTAAACTGCAATAACTGCATTTAAAATTAAATGTGTCTGATTTAAATCTTTCATGTGGGAAAAGTTGGCGTGGAATAAAAAAAATCTGTCTTTATTATAAATAAATAACTGACTAAAATAACAGTGTACAGATCGGTTTTTGAAGGTTGCAATTTTCCAGAAACTCTTTAAACTTATCTGGACCCTCAAAGACTCAGCTGTTTTTTATTTGAGTCCTACATGTGCCACAGACACTACGTACTGGAAAATAATTACTTGATAGGACAGAAATACAGGAACATTCAAGATCTTTAGAATGAAACTTTAAATCAGAGCCTCTCGACTCTTACACTTTGGATTAAAATCATATGAACTTGTTTTGTGTTGTTAATCATACTGGTCCGGAGGTCACCGAGTACAGACAGTCAACTCCTGGTCTGTTGTCGTTTTATCTCAGCTGTGTTGTAATTTGGTCTGTGACAACATGTCTGCCGTGTGGAAATATTTTTTAAAACAGACAGGGCTGCAATTTGACTATTTTACAAGAAAGTATCGACAGCTATATTCACTCAGTCACTAATTAAAAATCTAAAGTTTAAACACGACAAAACACTGCGCTTCACTGAAGCTTATGGCCTCAATTCAAAGCAGAAACAGGACAATTATTTTCTCTTAAAGGCTGAAATACATTCATCAGAAAACAAAACGATTAGACTGTAACTAAATTCATTAGTTATTGTTTGACAGGGACATTGCTGTTCAGCATAGGTACAAATATGCAACTGATGTGACACATTTAGATTGTATAACTTTTGCTAATTTTCAGCTCGTTGTGGTATTAGAGAATGTTGGTGTTATGTTTTAGAGCTACTGGTGCCCTTCACTCACACTACAGTCTGACATTTATCAGTGAATTGATGATTAAAAAGCTTGTGGTGCTGAGTGCCTAGTTGAGTGTGTAAAACAGGGCATAATGAACACAAATGAAACAAGCTGTGGGTCATTGTTGTAGTGTTAATACAAGAAATGTGAAAGAGCTGTTGGCTTAAAGTCACACTATGCAGTTTTGCTTGTTTTTAGCACCCCTTACTGTCTATTTTAAACCACTTTCGTTAAAAACATTATCATTGTCTTTGCTCAGAAACACCTAAATCTAACTGTTGAAATGTCTTCTCAGCCTTCATTGCTTTCTACTGGAGCGGTTTATCACTCATTCAAAGAAATCAGCTGTGTTCAAGCAGGGAGAGATAAAAAAAAAAAGCAGGAATTATGAGCTAAAAACACTCTGGTGCTAGCATAACAGCTAGCCACACTGGGTTAGCCTAACTCTAGCGAGATACGTGGCTTTGTGAGACTTCAGGACACCGGACCAGAGACTCAGACATTGCAAACGTGGTATTCTGGACACAAGCAACAGATGGGGCTGAGTGACTTTTCATTAACCCTGTAAAGAGTCATATCAGCACATACTGGCTCAAGGGAAAGATTTTAAATATGAAAAAGCTACATAGTGTGCCTTTAACACATGGAAACGATCTTTAAAGCAGCAGTTTACTGAACATAGTTTGTAGGTATGAGCTGTAGAAACTTTAAACTTCAGATTGAGGCTAAGAATTTCAAAATACTAAAACGTAAACTGGGATCAGGTTGAGATTTCTCTAGTGAATACATAACATTCAGAAACCACTTACGTGTACAGAGGCCCCTCTACAGTTTGAATAGTAAATACAATCCTCAAACTCTCTCCCACACAGGGATGTGTGATATTCCAAACAGCTCTGACTACACCTCCAGATTCTTTCAGCAATGCAGCTCTGAAGCTTTTCAAACAGAGCATCTCCACATGTGGACCTGCTGTGGGTTGACAGTCCCTGGGTGAAAAACTTTTGAGTTTTTTGACAGTTTCAGCAGCTCTGGACACGTGCCAGACTTCCACTGAACTCAGATCCCTCCAGCAGCACGCTGGGCTTGTTGTTACTATCCCTTTCAGCAGCGAGCAGTATAAATTTGTCATTACAGGTGTAGACAAAAGGCTCAGTGGGTCTGTAAAGATGTGGGGTTAAAGCTCACTCTTGCATCTGCTAAGCAGCACTGATCTTTGGAATGTGCAGAACAAAGTTATGAACCTATAACTATGTACATGAAAATGATTTCTGTAGGAAAATGATGCTGTAGAAAACATTTCTGGTGGAGAGTAGCGTGAAGTGGAACATGTGGTTGGAATAGGAGTCCTGCTGAGGCATATTGATGAATTACCCATCCATTACTGCTGTCGTGTTTTAAATCTGCTTGCCAGGAATACATTGACTGAATAATAAAATTTAAACAAAAACTTCTGGAAACATAATTAACAAGGTAAAAATGTGTCTTGTTCATGTTTGGTCATTTCCATTAGAGGAGCTGATTATTTGCCAGTACATTCACATGGGATCAATGTGCTCTACTGAGGAAGACTCAACCAACATCAAAGTTTCTCAACACAATGCCTGCGTGGATATTTATTACAAGCTGATGAATAAGAGGGTGACGTTTTTGTCTGTTAGCAAGATATCTCATAAACAACTGGAAGGATTTTAATGAAACTCTCAGGAAGTAATTACTGTTGCGTGTACATAAACAGTCAGGTAATTGTTGCCACACACATCAAACAGCCTGTGGAGTGGAATCAGTGTGTGATTTTGTAGATGTGTGTGAACCGACAGCCTACTTGTTCATGAGGTCGAAGCCTTGGTCTGACAGCAGAGCTCCAAAACGCTTCCGCAGGTTGTTGTATGGATACTCTGTGAAGCTCATCTTCTTCACGGCGGGCAGTTCGTTGTAGCCAGGCCAAATCTTCTCACTGGGTGACCCCAGATCCTACAGAGGACACACACACAGAGGAGTCAGCTGGCACACTACCAGAGCGTAGGGAGATGGATGTTCTGTGGGGTGTTTTCATCACATACTGATATGTAACATTAGTGAAGCCTATATTTTAGTCATTTTATTAGCTTTACAACTTCTCATTGAGGGTTTCTTTAACTCCTCACTAATAATGTGACATGAGAGGCTATAATGATATTAGTTTACTTGGCAGTGATGTTACACAATTTGTGGATCAGCCACTGGAGCGCATTCAAGCTTTTTAGTTTCATAACGTCATCAGCTGTCTACCAACGACTCCACCCTGAGATGAACTGCAGAACTGCACACTGAACGCTCTAACAGATGCTACTTTTTGTTTTCAGGCAGTAAAAAGAAGAGTTTTGTCCTTAATGGTGACATTTTGGTTTATTTCTTAACAGCAAATGACGACATATACCTTGAAAATCTTGTTAATTTGGTCAATTTCAGATTTTCCAGGGAAAAGAGGTTTCTGGGTGAGGAGCTCGCCAAATATGCAGCCCACTGACCACATGTCCACAGCTGTAGAGTACTCCTGTGGAGAGAAGAAAAAACACGGCGGTAATCCGCAGAAACATCAACAAAACAGTCTGCCTGGCATAATTCTGCTGGAGTTTGTCTCATGTGTGAAAAAGGATGTTCTCCGTTGGCTCTCTGGACTTCTGCCGTCTGGCTGCATAAATCGTACACTCTACAACTCCAATAGCAATTTGTGGTATTTGGTATCTTACAAGCCAAATGCTTCACAGATGTTGTCTTCTAATGGAAATATATCTCTGCATGTAACAGTCTGGATGATGCAACCGTCCTAATAAAAAAATCACCGCTGTAAAGTTTGCAATTTCAGCTGTTGACTAGAATATTTATCTGGAGTTTGGGTTGGCAGTTTGAATTCTCACCTTGGCTCCAAGCAGCAGCTCTGGCGACCGGTACCACAAAGTCACCACTACAGGAGTGTAAGGCTTCAGGGGGGAGCCATACTCTCTCGCCAAACCAAAATCACCGATCTACAGATCAGAAAAAGTGGAGAAAATCATCTTTAAAACCACAAAATTATATTTTGGGCACAAATTTTGTCTCAGTATCAACTAATTTCTCCAGATGTTAAATCTAATTTAGTACTATACTCAGATAAATACAGCTGAAACATGAAACATGAAGCAGCTGCATACCTTGAGGATGCCTTTATGGCTCAGCAGCAGATTGGAAGTCTTCAAATCTCGATGAAGTATCCAGTTGTCATGGAGATGTCGAACTCCACGAAGAAGCTGAATCATAAGAGTCTTGACTTCCCCTGAAACAAAAGGTTTAGGTTTAATGTGATTTTTTAAGTGGTGAAGAATTGTTCACCTTTTATTGTGAAAGATTAAAAGTCACAGTACAAATGTACAACTTTTACAAAAAAAAAAAAGTCTCATTACCTGGCAGGAAGGGCTGCTTCATGGTTTCCATCAGACTCTTCAGGTCGTGCTCTACATAATTCATCACAATGTAGATCTTATCCATGTTACTCCCAACAACAATTTCCTAATAATATAAGAAAAAACAAGGATTACAATTAGCAGACACAGGAAGCAATAAAATAACAACACCAGAACTAGGGATGGGACGAAATATCGTTTGGCGAAATATCGCGATAGAAAACATGACAAAATGCATCGAGTTGGAAAAAAATGGATCGCGAAATAAACACTAGATGGCACTGCTGCATGATTTGTGTAGTAGTAGTAGAAGTAGGGCAGGAAATTTAGGGTTGGGCATCAAGCATCAGCTGCTGAACAGAATCGGGTGATGTCCATGAAAAAAAAACGTGATCTGCCAAGACTGAACAAAGTATTTCACAGCTGATCACCTGAAATGCAGCCTGCAGACCCTCTGTGCTGTGCAGCGTCTCCCCCTACCCTCCCTGCTGTCCGGGAGCTCAGCGCCGAAAGCGAAACTAAAATGAATCTGCCGAACGTTTACTCCATCAGAGTGATGTAAACTTTGCGTCCTGCAACAAAAACTACCGGAACTAACCCTAACCGGAGGAAGCTCGTTAAAATACATCAACACGGTGGATTTAAAGGTGTTGGAGTGAGGTGAGTTTTCATGTCTCACTGCAGAAATCAACACACACGGAGCAACAGTCAGACGCATCTACACTCACTCATCTATAAGAGCCTGACCGTCAGAACGCTGAACAAATAAACTGTAAAACAGAAAGTTGTGAGATTAATATTATTATTTTGCTTTTTCTGAACTATTTAATCTGCTTAGAGTTTGAATGTTTTAAATCTGTTTTATTGTTACTGACAGCAGCTAGATTGAAGTTTCAGATTCCCTTTTGACAGAATGGTTGCTGCAGCATGTTGGAGTAGATTCTCTGTCATCCTGGACATGATCATGTTCAGTTTGAATTGAAAACAGCTGGAATTTTCCAGTTATTTTGGAGACTCATTGTCTCCCATTAAAGAGCCTCCTTCAGTTTTAAACCTTGGGTTGAGAGTAGGAGGTTTAGAAGTTGTGGTCAGAAACAAACCTGGGATAACTTAACCTAGGGTTAGAGCAGCACTAAGGGAGTGCTCTTGTTTGTGTTTGGCCTGTTAGACCTTGTGTAATTCCGGTGTGCAACTGAAACAAAAATAAACAAGTTGTTATTATACAGTAATATTTTTTCTTTTTTTCCTCTTGATATCGTATCGTGAAATATCGTATCGTGACCCTGACATATCGAGGTGCATCGTATTGTGAGTTTAAGTGTATCGTCCCATCCCTAACCAGAACATGTTTCAGGTTCTCTCACCCTGACTGTGACAATATTTGGATGTTGAGCTTTCAAAATTGTATTGATTTCTCTTAAAGATGTGATGGGAAAACCTTCCTTTTCCTTCTCCATTTTCAGCCTTTTCAGTGCAACGATCTCATCTGTGGGAATAAAATTGTATTTACCATTAATAAACACATGAAATCCATGAAAGCAAATCTACCCACGTGTGTATCTATTTCTATACCTGTCTTCTTGTCCTTAGCTCTGTACACCACTCCATAGGTTCCCTCCTCTATTCGGTTCAAACACTGAAACTCTTCAACGCTTCGGCAACCCTAAACACAAATTCAGAGCCATTTCATACTGCTCATTGGTATGAGATGTTTACAGTTACATATCAGACTCTGTGCTTGTATGAAGTGTTCGACACTCACCTGCAACGCTGGCAGGTATTTAGGCAGCTCCTTCTTCAGCTCTACGGGTGAAACTGGGGGGGACTCTGGAACGTAGTTCCCTTCAGGGGTTGGGGTGCGCGAGTGAGTGTGAGAGAGAGGGGTGGGGTCAGCGTCTCCGACTT
Source organism: Callopanchax toddi (assembly GCA_006937965.1). Taxonomy (NCBI): domain Eukaryota; kingdom Metazoa; phylum Chordata; class Actinopteri; order Cyprinodontiformes; family Nothobranchiidae; genus Callopanchax; species Callopanchax toddi. Next base: position 745,540 of record SSNR01000052.1, on the reverse strand, counting down.
CTTCTTCTTCTTCTTCCCCCTCCTCCTCCTCCTCTTCCTCCATGTCCTCACCGCTCTCCTCTGAGTCATGGTCAAACCGGGACTCTAGTACTGTGAGACAAACAGTGGTTTACTGTATTTTGACAAGAGTTAATATATAAATGCTGCCTGATTATTATTATGCATTTGATGTAATGTGTATGTGTTATTTTATATTCATGATCAAACAGAACTGTAGTTCATCTGTTTTTAATCATCATGTGAAAAAATCCATAAAAACTATCAAAGACGCCTGTTAACATGTTTAAAAAACTGTTTTTGTGACGTACAACATAATACCAATAATATGCATTTGATTTACTTTTTTGCGTGACTATTTCGAATCGAATTAAAAGATATAAAGATATCTCAACTGTCTTCAGCAAAAAACTTTGTTAGAAATATAAGAGTTGTCCAAAAACACCCACTGAGAATTTTCTACAGTAACCACATAAATGCATTCAGCTCCAAGTGAAGATGATGAGGATCTTCTACACTGCCATCATCAAATCTATCCTCATATCCTCCATAACTGTCTGATTCACTGCAGCTACAATTAGAGACCAGGCCAAGCTGCAGTGCGTCATCAGCTGAGCTAGAAAGGAGATGAACTGCAACCTCCCATCGCTGCAGAAGTTGTAGAACTCCAGGACCTGGAGGCATGTATTCACACTGCACTGACCCCTCTCACCCTAGACACAAATTGTCCCAGTCCCTCTCATCTGGCAAAAGGTTCCAGTCCAATAGGACCAGGACATCAAGACATGGAAACAGCTTCTTCCCCACAGCAGACAGCCTGATGAACAGTGCCACAAATCCCTGCAGGTAACCCACCAGATTGACTCTATTCTATTGTGTACATATTGTTTAAAAAAATAACAATAATAAAAACAGATAAGTCTTTAGAAGATGACTCATCATTTGTTCTTCTGTGTGCATTTGCACCTGATTCCTGGTGCTGTAAATGTTCTTTCCTGTACCAGGCAATAAAGCTTTTCTGATTCAGAAAAAGCACAAACAGGCCCAGTATTCCTTGTAAAAATGCTTATCATCTGCTGTCTTTCACACCAGAGTTTTAAACAAAGATCAGCTAATGTGGAGAAACTGTGTTATGGTTATTAATTAAGGATGTACATAGTTAACTGCTGTTAATGACGTCAAGTGTTGCGTTTGTGCGCAATACATTTTTGTGACGCTATCAAAATATGTTTACCCCAAACCCATAGAAGAGGGGTGTGCTCGTCACATAAAGTTACTCAAAGAAGCGGTGAAGAAAGCACAGCGTGGAGCATTTTATTCTTGTAGTGAATGATGGACTAATTCTAAAGTCATTTGTTTTGGCTAACAAAATTTAGGAAATGTGCATCCCTACTATTTATGGCTGCATGGTGGAGCAGTTGGTTGTCTCGTAGCAACAGGGTTGCAGGTTAAACTCCCAACTGCAGCCTTTCTTTGTAGATAACATTTTCTTTCACAGTATTGAAAGATCATGCAATTTCAGCTCAATATCTGTAAGACTGATTTATAATCATTTATATGTTTACTACACTCAGTTAGTGGTGGCAGCCATCTTGAATAGGGTTCACTCCAAAAGTTGATCAGCTCTAGATGTAAATCCAACAAAAAAACAAAGTTTTATTAAAGTGATAATATGCAACTTTTTCATATTTTTAAATCTTTTCCTTGAGCCAGTCTGTGCTAATATGACCCTTTATAGAGTTAATGAGAAGTCACTTAGCCCCATCTGGTGATTAGATCCGGAATACCACGATTGCAAAATCTCCGTCACCGTCACGGTACCCAGGAAGTCACGTGTCTCACGAGGGTTAGGCTAACCCAAAGTGGCTAGCTGTTATGCTAGCGCTGGAGTGTTTTTAGCTCATGATTCCTGCTTTTTTTTTTCCATCTCTCCCTGCTTGAACACAACTGATTTCTTTGAAGAAGTAAATAACCGCTCCTGTAGAAAACTATGAAGGCTGAGGAGACATTTCAACAGTTAGATTTAGGCGTTTATAAGCTGAAACAATGGGCTAACTTTTTAATGGCAGTGATTTAAAACGGACACCAGAGGGCGCCCAAAACAAGCAAAACTGCATATTATCACTTTAAAATGTATTCAGTTGTTCATGATATATTTTGTTAACACTAGAAACACACACATTATTGCCCACCTTTCCTTTATTGGCAGTGGGCAATAATAATGCTGGCTTGACTCAAAGTAAATGTTTTTACTTAAAATCTTTGCATTGTGCACGCTGGACCAACTCTGCATTGTCACAATCAAATTGGACATTTCAATGGAGCATTTAGTTTTTGACATGTTTTCATTTTTTGAAATAAGTTATTTTGTGGTTTTGATCTTTTAGTGATGGCACCACCTGTTCCTAAATTTCATATATGTGCTTAACTATTTTTGTCTTCCAAGCCTGTAAGCTGTTTTTGATACAATCAACGGACTTTCAGAAAGTAAATGTCCAAAAACAAACAAGAATTACACAATATCAATTTAACAAATCCTTGCAAAAAATGACATATCAGTGTTTTACGCACCTGCAGGTATGTGATTTCCATTTTCCCTCTCCTCTTCAAAGTCCTCCTCTGACTGTCCTTCGTCACTCACATCCTCTGAATGACAAAAGCCTTTGTGTTACTTGCTGTGGTGCTGATAATACGCAAGGGTCAGAAATGTAAAAATGAAGTTTTACCTGCACTCTGCTCAGACCGCCCAGACCCTGAAACAGAGTCATCCTCCTCTTCATCTTCTTCACCATCACTTTGACTGCTGGACTCCTCTTCTCCATCATCATCATCATCATCGTCATCCTCAGAACCAGAACCTGATGCTAGATGAGAGGTAAACAGAAATCAGAAAACTTGAGTGGAGAGCATGCTGGTAAAATAAAATAAAAAAACTTCATGACGCAAAAGGTCATCTTAAACATTTTAAGGACTCAAGAGATTAAGCCTGATATCTTTTAACTTAATTGTATAATTTTGATGAAAACAGTTAAATGTCATAATTTCAACGTAACCTGGAGATCATCACTAAAACTGTGGTTTTACCCATGGAGGATTCTGCAGTACTGGTCTTCCTTTCAGTGTCACTGATGTCCTGGAGGTCTGCAAGCAGGTCTTTGATATCTGGTCTCTCCTCTTTTGCTAAAATTTAAAAAGAAAGTACAGTTGATGAAGCAACTACTTTGTAGAGAACACAAATTTAAAAATTAAACTCACTTGCACTTTTCCGTGGTTCCCCGTGCTCAGATCTGTCCCGGGGAAGGCGGTTGGGACTGCGACTGTGGTGAGTTTGTTTCTGCTTGTCGTCGTAATCGTCAGGCAGCATCCGATGATGAGACGGCACTTTCATAGAGAAAATACAAACAGAAGATTACGTCCAGCTCATTTATATGGTTTAAAAATAACAGCCTGATGATACAACCAACAAAACCCTGAAACAAAGAAATGCATCTGTAGTTCAAAGATTTAGTCACTAACTTTCTTGTCGAGTCCCTCTTTCTTTGCTCCGATCGTCGACCCGTCGCTCTCGATCCTTAAGGCTTCGCTGCTCTTTCTGCTGCTCACGAAGTTTCCGGTCTCGTTCTCGTTGGCGTTCTATCTGCTCCAGTCGATCCCTGTGGCCAGAAAATACAAAGAGTTCACTAAACATCTGATCAGATGTCTTTTTAACTATTATGTATTTATGTGTTTAATTTGTTTAGAGTTAACACATAGTTGAATCAGTGAGAAAATTAAGAAACTCTACCACCCCACCCTTATAGTTTTGTGTAACTTTACAAGTTCACATCTAAGGACAAAAATATGCAATAAGTTAAATATTACTAGTGGGGTTTTAAATCATTACATTCTCTAAAACAGTTGCAACAGCAATGATTTTTGAAGAAAAAAGAAAGCCAGAACAAACAAGTTCTCATTTGTTTTTCTGACATGAACTAAAAACCTTTCTGAGGTTGGTGCCGACCTCTCTCTGCGTGAATGGGCTCTGGCTTGTTCCCTACGCTTCTGTCTCTCCCAGTCTCGCCGTGCTTTGTCTTCTTCCCATCGACGCTTCCTGCGATCGCTTTCTCGCTCTTTTTCTTTCTCTTTGACCCGTATGTGTTTTCCTCCTGTTTTAAAAAGAATTGGTGGACACAACACCAAAAAAGTCATAACATAGTATATTTGTCTGTGACGCATGTTTTTATCTATGTATTTAATCTGCAATGTCTCGCCTCCTTCAGCAGAGTGACTACGATGACGTCTTTTGTCTTTTCTCTTCTCCTCCTTTCTGTGGTGAGATTTGTCCTTCCTTGCTACCTGCTGTGGAGGTTTGATCGGTAGTGACTCATCTTCTTCTCCTCTAATAGAAAAATAAAAAGAACTATATTTATTTACAGAGCAAGCAATGTTTGTCTGCAGATAAAAAAAACATTTTGCTTTAGAAAATTTTACACAGATTAAATTACCTGTCCTCTGTTGAATCTTCCCGTGTGTATGGGGAATTACGAATTGTTATTTCCATTCTTGGATCACGTAATTCTCCTTCCTCCGGAGTATCTCGTTTGGCTTCCCGATCATTCGCCTGTGGAACAGGGCCCTGTGAGAACTGTGAGAAACATCAAGAGGAGAATTTGCATTTAGAGCCAAAACATGTCCTTAGATAATGACTATAATCAGAGAGGATGTAGCTGCCACAGTTCAGTTAATTGGAAACAATTGCCTCATTTAAAAAATGGTGGCTGTTTGCCTTACTGCTACTCTATCGTTTGCTGATCACAAAATTATAGCAAAAACTGCCTTATTTTTAGTGCATATAACCTTAAACTAGTGGAGGAACTCAATTAAAAGACTGAATTAATTAGAGCCTTTGTAATAAATTAATCGCAATTAATTGCATTTTAAACTGACAAGAAAATTTGCCCCAAAAAGCTATTTTTTAACTTAAAATAATTTTAGTGGGAGACAGAATCAAATAATAGACATTAACTTTAAGACTGTAAACTCAAGCTCCTGTAATTTCTGGAAAAAATGCATTTAAATTACATTTCAGTTCAAAACAGTAGAAAAACAATCAAATATATCAGGTTAAAATTGGACAGACCTAAAAGTACAGAACTTCATTTATTCATTCATTTTAAGTACATTTTCAGAAGGGCATTGTTTTAAAATAATGATAATAAAAGATTTCCTCCGTGTAGAAACACCCTGAGTAGCTCTTTTTTTCCCCCCAGTCTGGTTTGCTCCAACTGTAGTTCTTTTGTATTAGCAGGGCTGTGTTCAAACTGTCCCACTGTCTTGGGACACTGCCTCGTGCCTCGTTTCCATTCTGGGGTCTGGGACGGGTCAGGTCCTTATTTTGTCTGTCCCAATTGTAAAACCGGCCCATACCACCAAATTGGACGGCGAGGATGAGGAGGAAATAAATCTGAAGGATAGACCATCCAATTTCACAGCCACATGCTTCCGGTTTTCACAGAGGAAAAAGGACCTATCCTACCTGACCGGGTAGGTAGGCTGGATCATCCAAAGGATGCAGCCCCTGCTGCGCAGAGCTCTGATCTGTGCAGCATCATTGGCGTACTAAAAGCACTGACAAGTGTTCCTCTTTGCTTCATATGCAAACTGCGATTAATTGTGTAAATTTTTTAAACACGATTTTTAATAAATTAATCTAAAATTAACGCGTTAAATTCCCACCCAAGTATGTGTGGGAAACACATCAATAGGATTTAAATATGTAACAAGATTCACAATAACATCAATGTTTTATTTTGGGGTTTTTTTACTTACATTTTTCTGGTGCTTAAGATCTGTCTTCTCTTCTAACTCCTTTCTTCGTTTTTTCTCCAATAGAATTTCATCAAGAGTTTTTACTTTCCAGGTCTCTTTTTCGTCCCCCATCAGCAGCCACTCTCTGCCACCTGCTTGACAACAACAAACACACAAATGCTCAATTCAGTGAACTTTACTAGAATATTTTATTTTGGTTATAGTTAACACAACATATCAATATACACCTGTTATGGATGCATTGCAGAAGGCCTGTATAAACACTGCATAGTAATTATAACCTCCTCCTCAGTGTAAAAAAAGTGAAAGATGGATGAACTAACTTGTCATATTTTTCAATGGACTTTCGACTAATGTTTTCTTTAATCATGATTCAAGGAAAACTATTTCAAACAAGATTAAATAACATATTAAAGCCCCACAAAAAACAAAAAAATAATAACATAAAACAATTTAATTACATATAAAACTTGCTGCAAATAAATTAATAATTCAAAAGATAGCTAAGTAATGCACAATAAGCTCATAATAATTTGTTCAAAAGTACATGAAAAATGCCGTTGTAAATTCTATTAAATCTCTAAACTTTAATTTTTTTAATTTTAAGGACAAGCTTTTGGCATGTTCACCCTAACCAACATGACTAACCATCCTTGTGAACATAATATAAAAATATGTGGTGGTTTAAAAGGTGTTACCCAACACTTCAACACAGTAAGTTAGAATGGCAGTATAATAATGCTTTTTATCAGGTATTTCTTGTCTTTCTCAGTCCCACAATGATGTGTGCTACCTTTGTTTTACCATATTTTATGTAAGGTTTACAGTAAAGTTTATACCGGTAATCAAGAATTAACCAGATGTACTTTCACACACTCTTTACATAGTGATGTCATTTATTGTAACTGTTACAGCATGTATTCATTTTACAATTTCCAAACTGCAGGATTTTTGTTTTATTTAAATGTCATGATAATTTTAGGTCAAACCATAACTTCAATCCAAATGTTCTGGCAATTTCTCCCCAGAGGCAAATATATTGGTATCGTCTGCAAATAACAGACATTTTAATGCTCTGGAAACCTTTCATAAACTTCTTTATCTGCTTTATTTTTAATGAGATCTAATTATAAAATCACAGTAATCACATGATAAAAACATAGTAGTATTCAATTCCTGACAAATTCCTGTATGATAAAAAGTGTGTATCTACTGCCTATAAAGTTCTTCATTGTAATATATATATATATATATATATATATATATATATATATATATACATATATATATACACTACGTGCAAAATTATTAGGCAAATGAGTATTTTGACCACATCATCCTCTTTATGCATGTTGTCTTACTCCAAGCTGTATAGGCTCAAAAGCCTACTACCAATTAAGCATATCAGGTGATGTGCATTTCTGTAATGAGAAGGGGTGTGGTCTAATGACATCAACACCCTATATCAGGTGTGCATAATTATTAGGCAACTTCCTTTCTTTTGGCAAAATGGGTCAAAAGAAGGACTTGACAGGCTCAGAAAAGTAAAAAATAGTGAGATATCTTGCAGAGGGATGCAGTACACTTAAAATTGCAAAGCTTCTGAAGCGTGATCATCGAACAATCAAGCGTTTCATTCAAAATAGTCAACAGGGTCGCAAGAAGCGTGTGGAAAAACCAAGGCGCAAAATAACTGCCCATGAACTGAGAAGAGTCAAGCGTGCAGCTGCCAAGATGCCACTTGCCACCAGTTTGGCCATATTTCAGAGCTGCAACATCACTGGAGTGCCCAAAAGCACAAGGTGTGCAATACTCAGAGACATGGCCAAGGTAAGAAAGGCTGAAAGATGACCACCACTGAACAAGACACACAAACTGAAACGTCAGGACTGGGCCAAGAAATATCTCAAGACTGAGTTTTCTAAGGTTTTATGGACTGATGAAATGAGAGTGAGTCTTGATGGGCCAGATGGATGGGCCCGTGGCTGGATTGGTAAAGGGCAGAGAGCTCCAGTCCGACTCAGACGCCAGCAAGGTGGAGGTGGAGTACTCGTTTGGGCTGCTATCATCAAAGATGAGCTTGTGGGGCCTTTTCGGGTTGAGGATGGAGTCAAGCTCAACTCCCAGTCCTACTGCCAGTTTCTGGAAGACACCTTCTTCAAGCAGTGGTACAGGAAGAAGTCTGCATCCTTCAAGAAAAACATGATTTTCATGCAGGACAATGCTCCATCACACACGTCCAAGTACTCCACAGCGTGGCTGGTGAGAAAGGGTATAAAAGAAGGAAAACTAATGACATGGCCTCCTTGTTCACCTGATCTGAACCCCATTGAGAACCTGTGGTCCATCATCAAATGTGAGATTTACAAAGAGGGAAAACAGTACACCTCTCTGAACAGTATCTGGGAGGCTGTGGTTGCTGCTGCACGCAATGTTGATGGTGAACAGATCAAAACACTGACAGAATCCATGGATGGCAGGCTTTTGAGTGTCCTTCCAAAGAAAGGTGGCTATATTGGTCACTGATTTGTTTTTGTTTTGTTTTTGAATGTCAGAAATGTATATTTCTGAATGTGGAGATGTTACATTGGTTTCACTGGTAAAAAATAAATAATTGAAATGGGTATATATTTGTTTTTGTTAAGTTGCCTAATAATTATGCACACCTGATATAGGGTGTTGATGTCATTAGACCACACCCCTTCTCATTACAGAAATGCACATCACCTGATATGCTTAATTGGTAGTAGGCTTTGAGCCTATACAGCTTGGAGTAAGACAACATGCATAAAGAGGATGATGTGGTCAAAATACTCATTTGCCTAATAATTCTGCACTGCCTGTATATATATATATATATACAAGAAATAATCAACAAATTTGGTCGATTTTCTTAGAGGAGAGCTGAAACATTTATCAGTTTCTTCAACATGTCACACACATACAGAGAGATTAGCAGTAGCACACCAACAGAAACAGCTTTAGCTTGTTCTTACTTATTTCATATACCTCAAGTCTTGAGGTATATGAAATAAGTAACAACAATATAAACAAGAATATAAAAATATGACATATAGCAGCTGAATTTACAGATTTTTGTTAACATTAGCACCTTAGTATACAAATATGAAATGGATATGTTTGCGGACATACAATATGAATATACTCACATACATGAGTAATATTTATATTATAACGCGTTTATAAAACGCTTCTTACGTGGCATTTACTACAAAAGTTCCAGCTCATTCCAATAAGATACAAACTACTCTTCTCAATACTTTTAAATTCATATTTAGCTTGGGTTTACAACTCGGTCCGTCACGGGTTTTTAATTATAAATTATCAACTATATAAATGACTCGGCTCAACCTACTAACATCAAAAAATTTCAGATAGGTCAATAAATTAGTAAAACAAGCAGACACAGAGAACAAATCGTCATTTATCGAGCCTCTTTAGGATGATGCTAACACGTTAGTTAGCAAGCCTTAGCTAAGCTAGCATGAATGAGAATTGCCAAACAACCTCTGCAGCTAATAACAAAATAATGAGAAAAATCATTAACAGAGTTGTTACGTCTATAAACTCGTGTGCACGGAGCGGTACTTATGATTCAATATAAAGACCTGAGCACAGAGTTTGATTAAACTTTCATCGGGAAGATAAGACGATTAAACTAACCTGAAAAATGCGCAGCGGTTCACCGGAAGTCTCAACGCGTCAGCAATGTTTGTGTGGATTGAAAAAACCTCCGGTGTGAAACAATGATTTCCTGACAGTAAACTCATCTTTATCAGTTATTAACCAGCTACTGTCCAAATTCTATATTCATAAATCCAATTACTCCAATTCTAAGTCAAATTTCACTTACTTTTGTATACGAAACTTGATACTTTTTCAATAATGCACAGCAAGAAGGAAAAAACCATTAAAATGTGTCATCTTTTAAACATTTTAATATATTTCTTAATTTTGTGTGTTAGAGCAACTTGAAACTACTTGCGTTTTGTGTTATTCAAGTTGAATCTTTTTGTTTTTATTTTTGTCATACTCTTGTCCACTTTGTATGTACTAAGTTAATTTTTATTGTTCTTAATAAGATTGGTAAGGAAACAGTACTGTAAATAATACCTGTTGACTCTATTTACAGGGTTTGTAGATTACTCATATAAAATGACTACAAACAATAAATACAGACTGCTGTTATGTCCCACGTGTTCAAGATCAACCAGACGTCTTTTGCAGCTCAAAGAAAAACACTTTAGTTTCCCAAATAAAAACCTTATGAGCTGGGTGTTGTATTATAAAAGTCAGTATTTTACTTTGAAGTTCACTAACTGCACAGGATGTAATGATTTGTGGATTTTAAAGCAACATAGGACTGAACTGGCTTTTATTACTGTGCAGAAGTAATAATCTGAAGATAAAGTCAACAACTTGATATAGCCTTTAGATTTATGACAATAAACTCTTAGTGAACATTTGCACTTTGGCCCACGTTTTGTTAGACGAACAGATCTCCTTGTCAGTTGTAGATTTGCAGGAGAGCAACCAAAACCGGTTAGAGACAGACACAGGTGAGCAAAACTAAACAAAAATTATCTAATGACTTTAAATGACATTATATAGAAATGTACTAAATTCTAGTCAGAGGTACATATAGGTTTTACAAATTAATGTAAGTTTTGATTAACTTTAATATTTGATTACTTTAAATATTGCTTATAATTGATAAAAGTTTCTGTGTCAAGAACAAATATCAGGCTAAATAACACCTAAGGAAAGATTTCACAACTAACTTGGTTTTGAACATGTTATTGTTGAGTTTTAAAATAACCTCAGAGAGATGACGACATTAAACCGAGGAGGGGTTTGTCAGTCGAGACAGTTTTTCCATTGCAAAGCTTCAACATCTACAATAGCATTTTTATATGATTTAGTGAATCTGGAGACCTGTTGATGCAACAACCGTGTTTGTAAATCTGCAGCTTTGCAGGAGTCCATGTTGGATGGGGAGGTTGCACAACTGTGAACAGATCAACAATGTTTAACAAAATTTAAGAGTTTTGCAGCAATTTTCTCTGAGAATGCTTTGCTATTTTCAGCCAGTCAATATAAGCATGTTCATCAGGTGACATAACAGCTAAACTAGACTCCCAGAATTAGCTCTGATACCAAAAACAAATAATGCAAAAAAAAAAAAAAAGATGCTATAATTATATCCCTGTCCAACTAAACAAAAAGGCATTACTTGCACCCAATTAGCAACTGATTAATTAATACATAATAAATGATGATAATATTATTGATCAGTTTAACATTTAATTAGATTTAATTATGCTGTTTTCAAAAAAACAAAGCTTTTACTTTACTACTTCAAAGACTTTTAAATCATGTTTGAAAACTTGTTTGAATGAAGGGATTATTGCAGAAACAACTCATTCTCCTTGTTTTACCTCATAAACCTTCCACACTGAACAGTAAAACACCGAGTGACTCCACTGAGAGGAGGAGGGAGAAAACATCCCAGATGGAGCCCAACAGTGCCGGCAGTGTGCAGTATGATCGCTGGAATGAGGACAATATCAATATGAATGTGGAAGCTCCACCATCTTCTATCAGGAGGTAAAATAACTGCCTGACACACAGAAAAGATGCAGATCAAACACACTTTTGCATGCTTAGAATGAATATTTTAAAAGACCAAAAAACATGTAATTGAAAAAAAAAAAACATTTAATCATGTGATGGGAATGAACGTTTGTAAAATATTTAAGAATAAACTAAAGCACAACTTCTTGTTTTTGCAGGATCTACAACAGCATGTGTGTTGGCAACACTGGAATAATAATGAAGGCATTAGTAGCAACAGCTGCTCTGGTGTCCATTTACATCATAGGATATGTGACGGGATACTTTGTCCATAAGTGTGAGAAGTAGTCAGGAAACAGATGGAAAGTTTGTAAATGCAACAGAGAACAGCAAAACACTATTTTAAATAAGATCTTTCATTCATTTGTTACTCATAGCCAGTCACAAAAACATAATTTGCTGTAATTTATGTTGTTGATTTGTGGAAAATATCAAGGATAGTAAAGTTTACATTACATAAAAATTGTATATTATCATGAAATATGTGTTTCCAAAAGAGCTGAAAAGTTGATATACAGTGGTGTGAACAAGTGTTTGACCCCTTCTTGATTTCCTCATTTTTTGTATGTCACATTTAAATGTTTCAGATCATCAAACAAATTTAGTTATTGAAAAGATAACACAAGTAAACACATAATGCAGTTTTTAATGAAGGTGTTTATTTTTAAAGGGGAAATACCCAAACCTACATGGTTCTATGTGGAAAAGTTATTTATTCCTAACCTGTTTGGCCACCCTTAGAAGCAATGACAGCAATATATCATCTGCTTGGGCAAAATTCTGAACCCCAAATTGCCCCGGAGGTGTTGACAAGAGGAAGAGATGCAGATTTCATAGAGTTCATGGAAAATCTATGGGGTTCAGGGGATTGGGGAATTGTCAAGAGGAAGATGAGAGATACCAGACCTGACAGTGCAGATGACCTAAAGGCTGCTATCAAAGCTACTTGGGCTTCCATTAAATCTCTGCAGAGCCACAGGTTGATCGCCTCCATGCCACGCAACACTGATTCAGTAATTCATGCAAAAGAAGGCTCAACCAAGTGTTGAGTTCACAGAAATGAACATATTTTATAGAAGCATGTGATTTCTGTTTAAAACATCCTGTTTTAATTGGGTTTATGTAATATTAAAATTTTCTGAGACATTGAGTGTTGGGTTTTCTTTATCTGTAAGCCATAATCACCAAAGTTGCAAGAAATAAAGGCTTGAAATATTTCACTTTATGTGTAATTACTCTATATAATATATGAGTTTCACTTTTTGAAATGAGTGACAAAAAATATGGAATTTTTACACATTATTGTAGTTTTTTTAGCTCATAGGTTGAGGAAGTAGTTCTGGTCCATTTCCTGATTGTATGGGGAACTCCGCCAAGCTGACGTCACGGTTAGCAGACGTCGGAGGCGGATCTGTTCGGAAGGAGCTCCGTTCGGCCACAGCGTGCCGTGTCTGAGGCAAAATGAAACATGGATGAGGAGGTCGCTGAAAGTTGGGAGGAAGCGGTTGATAGTGGGGTAAATAGTAAAAGACACATTCTACGTTTGCTTTTTAATAAATATGATTGTTAATAATAACGGGGTTCCCCGTTGAAGCTCTCTCAACGCTGCTATGTGTCGGCAGACTCCAAGGGCCAACAATGTGGCTAAAGCTAAGGCTAGCCTCAAGAAACTTATCGAGTCTAGTAGCGTTAGCTGCCGAGTCGGTCAGGTTTAAATCAAACTTATTTGGCCAGATAACTTAAAATATTTAAGTGAGTTGTTTAAACAACATTGATATATTTGTTTTTGTTGCCACAAACGTAGTTAGAACCGGTTAGCCACGGTGCGCAGTCGAACTGCTAAGTTAGCTAACGTGATGCTACTTTACGCTTGGGTCACATTAATATGTCAATTCAAGGGTTAGTGTACTTATTGGCCAAAAATAAGGGTCCTCACACAAGATAGCTGAAGCTCTTATAACCATCTTGCCTTGTTTTAAGTTCAGCACTTATTAGCCTAAACGAAACTCCCCTCGACCAGCTACAAACCAGCACTTTATATCTATTAAACCTGTGGGAAATAAATTAGGATATGTTGTCTTCTTCGGGTCACTTGCTGATCATCTAAAAATAGTGTCCTACGAATAATAATTTGTGTTTAGTTAAGTTTTGCTTGAATTAGTGAGAATATCTTGCTGAATTAACTTGATTTGTCCATACTACACAGGGCCAAATTGTTGAGCAATAATTTCGACCAGTTTGACATGCAGTACCCGAGTATCTGAGCATGTTTTGTTGCCTAACCCAGCTAACCTTACTGTGTTTTGACAGACTATCGCAGGTTTATGACATCAAGGACGTGGCTCTGAAGGGAGAGGCAGCTTCTCGGACTAAGCTTACATATTGTTTGAACAGTTTTTTACTCCGGTTAGTCAAAACTTTTGTAAGACTTTTATTGACACGTTTTACTACTAACACAAAGCACCCAATTTATTTGTGTTTTGCTTTTGTAGTGGTTATGAGCAATAGTTTCTTGAGGTTCTTTTCAAATGTTCCCACTATTATTGGCTGCTTTGTTGGTCAATTTTAGTCCAGTTCTTGTATCTGATTAGATGGTAATCGTTTTTGTTTGTTGTAGCCTCCTAACTAACTTGATTCCTCAAATAGTTTTGAAAAAGTCAATAAAGAGGTACAAATGGGGCTTTTTTTTTTTAGTTAGCTGTCAAACACAATTGGCAATCCTGTGAAAATTGATGGAATAGTGAATAAAAAGTATTGTCAAAGTTTTTATCCACTTTGCGGTATCATTCAGAAAGTATGTGATTGGCAGCAACTCAATATCTGCACCAATCCATGCCTTCCAAGTCAATGCTGATAATAAACAGAACAAAAACATATCTGGATACAAAATTACTCTGTAGAATACTATAGCTTATTGATTGGTCTCACCCGAGCCTCAACATTGTTTGTGGGATCATGTTGAACTCTTGAAAACTACCATATTTCCGATGATGATGTAAGAAAACTTGCCCAAGACGTTTCAGGCAAGTGTTGATAAATATCGGCACATATTTCCAATTTGCTTGCAAGGCTAACTTTTGTACACTACTGTTTATCCTATGTTGGCCAACTGAACATACAATTTGTTATGACTAGGCAGCTGTCCTCAAATGTATAAATAGCTTGAAACTGAGTGCTGCTTTCCATCCACTCTTTAACTTACCGCCCACTGTGAATTTTTCCTGTCCCCAAATCAATTGGATGTTTGTTTTCATAAATTCTTGTTTCACTTTTCCTTCAGGAAATGGAAAAACGGTTGGAAGAGAAGCTTCGGATCAGCCAGAAAGAAAAGTAAGAACCTGAGATTCTAAAGACAAAAACTGTCCCCATGATGTGTCTGTGTTGCTTTATGATTATACTTCTCTCTGAATTGAAAGCCTTACTTCTCTGCTTGAGTAAACAAACAACACTAAGTTATTTACAAGTTGGGGAGTGGAGTGTGTATTTTAAGCCAACTTCATACAAAGCTATTTTCATGAATTTTGTATTGTTTACAACTCATTCAAAAAAAAAAAAAAAAAAAAAT
>SSNR01000052.1:646619-730505 GCA_006937965.1 Callopanchax toddi | reverse complement strand
TCATTAAAAAAAAAAAAAAAAAAAAAATATATATATATATATATATTTATTTATTTATTTATTTTTTGCTGGAAAGCTTGTTGTGTGTTCTGATTATGTATTATTTCTCCTCTGCGTTACTACCTCTAGATTTCCATCATTCTGTCTCTTGTGGTCTAGTTGGCTTTAGCTCCTTACTGTTTACTATTTAGAATTGGTAAATTGGCCTTCATTCAGTTTATTCTTTGCACTTTCTTACAGAGAGTCCAGTAATTCTTCACGATCACCATTAAGAACAACCATGGTAATACAGGACAACTCTTTACCAGCAGCACCCCCACCTCAGATACGCATTTTGAAGCGGCCAACAAGTAACGGCTCCCTGGGATCCTCCATGAATCAGAACAGGCCAACGCCGCAGGTTAAGTCTCTGGCCCAGCGAGAAGCAGAGTATGCAGAGGCCAGGAAGCGAATACTGGGCAGCGCCTGCCCAGAGGAGGCTCCTCAGGATAAACCCACCACAGACAGGTGATCGTCTCGTCTCGTCTCGTCTCCTTCCGCTTATCCGGGTCCGGGTCGCGGGGGCAGCATCCCAATTAGGGATTACAATTTTTTTGTAATGCATCACCAGACAGGTGATGCATTACAAAAAATTTATTTCCAGCTGTTTTTATACAGCAGTTATTTATAAACTTAGATGTTTTGCTGTTTTTCAAGGTTACCTTTATTTTCATTATAGACCAGTGGCAGACATTTTTCTTGACTTGCTTTTGTTTCTCCCCTAGAGGGCCAATGTTGACTCAGTTAAAGCAATCAAAGGCCTGCACATTAACTTGTAACACACAGAGGCTGCCAGGCTTTTCATAAATAAAATATTATCTTTCAAAGCTTCACGGTTGGAGAATAACGGGCTTTGATTCACTTATGACAGTCATATAGCTAACCTTGATTGCTGATTTGTAGATGGTGGACCTATTAAAAAAAAAAAAAAAACACTTTCAGGCAGAAAAGCAGGAAGATATTTTCAGGACTTAATTTTTTTTTCTTATGATGATGACTAACGCATAGTCTGCATGCTTGGTCAGAAAATGTCTCCCGACTTTAGATTCCTTGAACACTTGATTTTTCTCTCAGCATGTCAAGCTGAACTGTGATAGAGTATTTCGACTCCAGCTCACAATGACGAGATGTTTTTTTTTTTTTGTTTATTGAGAAATTCTTAGTTAGATTTTGTCCACACTATATTTGACTTACTTGGGAATTAAAACTAAAACTCTTTTCAGCCTAAAACATTAAGATGTACAAGAAAGTTAGTTGGAATTAGTTTTCTAGGTCTGTAACAACCAACCACTGTGATGAAGTTTCCCTTTAGCACAGGGGTGCCCAAAGTGGGGCCCGCGGGCCAAAGTTGGCCCACTGATTATTTAATTTGGCCCTCCTGGCCCTCTGTGGGGTACCCTGGATGCTGGGTGAACATTGATCAGTAATCCAGAAACTCACTGTTTTCCTCAGCCAATCCAGCATTACGTTAACGGGCCCAATGACTCTATATTGGGCTGCATACAGCCCTCACTCATGGTGCCAACAAAATCTTAGAAATGTCACAATTTAAAATCTAAATTGAAATACAAGTAACTACAAGGGACAGTTAGAGTAGATTTATGCACGCATGTACATTTGCACACTTTATAAAACCACAAATAGTTATATTTTGTCAATGTATGTAATCTCCCATGAGCCTTTGCTGCTGGACCAGACTAGATCAAACTTGCTCCAAGCTCGCGGGTAACCCCTCTGGCCGCAAGCCTAAGCAGCTATTATCAACATGGAGCGTCGTCGTCAGTGGCACACAGACTAAAGGCATTTTAAAAAATGCTGGGAGGAAGACTTTTTTTTTTTTTACAGATATCAATGGTAAAGCGGACTGCCTTATTTGTAACCAGTCTGTTGCTGTACTCAAGGAGTATAATATTCGTCATCACTATGAGACAAAGCACGCAGGATTTTCACAATGCAGAGGTGATGCTCGAAAGAAAAAGACCAGGGAACTGCTAGCACTACATATGATTACAAATAACAAAGTCAGTTGTTTGTTCTAAATACCTATATGTTCTTTAAACAGAAAGGATGGTTAAATAATTGCAAAATGAATAAAAAGTAGTGTTCTATACTTCATCATTAGTTTTTGTATTTTATAAATACTACATTCGGCCCACGGCTCTCTGATAGATTTTCATTTTGGCCCTTTGAGGGAAAAAGTTTGGGCACCCCTGCTTTAGCAGTTCCAGCTTTAGAGCAAGTAATTCAAATTGTTTGGGGAGAGATACAGATTTCAGGACAGTGGCATGAAACGTATTTTTGATATAGATGGTCACTCCTCCACCTCTCTTTGGCCTGACACAGTGAAAAACATTGTAACCGTTGATTGTAATGTGATTGTCTGGGATTGATTTGTTTAGCCAAGTCTCTGTCAGAACCAGAATATCAGTATCAGTTAAATTTGCCCAGATTCTTACTTGATCCATCTTAGGGAGTAGACTTCTGACGTTAATATGAATTACACCAAGACCAGACCTAGCTTTAAAGTCATTCAGAGTTTTTAAACAGTTTAAGTCGGGTGCTGGGTTAGGCTGAAGAGTAGTAGTACAAGAATTAAACATCTCCTTGTGGATTTGTGTGTTAACACAGCTTTAACAGGCACAGAATCATAAGAACCATCTGAATAAAACTCTGATAACCAATGAGATATACTATGAAGGTTAACATAACATATTAAAGCTTTGTATTCAAGAGTGTTATTGTGTTTTTTAAAGAGCTTGAAAAAGGTAAGAAATCCCAATATGTGCAAGGTTTGTGTAGAAAAACATTAGGCATTCTTTCATTTTTGCATGTGCTATCATCCTTGTTTTGGTGCAAACAAACTAATAACAAAAAAGATAGAAACAACAGACCCCCCCCCCCCCGAGTGAACCATGATGCTTTAAAACCCACAAATTTTTACCTAATAACCAGATGATAGAAGCTACTTATATCTGGTGATACCTGACAATACAATGTCCAAGATGAAGAATGTCCAGGCTGCAGATGGTGGAAGGTTACCCAGCTAAAACAGTATGTTACTGTCCTGATGCTGAGGAAACACTAAACTCATACTGATGCATGTCTGATGTGAGACTTCAGGGATTCAGTCATTAGGACTTGGAACAGGTTGTGAGCACTTTCTGTTTTGTGGAACAAGCTTCTGTTTCTAATTTAGCCTCTTTTTCTTTTCCACCAGACCAGGCCGCAATAACTCCACATTGCCTTCAGAGGACTCCAGATCAAACAGTCACACTGTCCGGCAGCCTGCCGGCCCAGACGGCACCCAGGGGTTCCGACAGCACAGATAAGCGGGCCTCTAGGGTGACCCAGCCATCGAGGGGAGAGAGAGAGATTAAGGGCCACCTGACATTGGACACATACTGTTTTCTTAAATCTTCCTTCCTTCAGTTCCCTCATATCAGATGGGCTGTGACTCGGCTGCATTGCTGCCCTCATCTTCCTTTTTGCAGTCATGCAAAGCCATCAGGGATCGAGGAATTTAAGGGGGAAGTTAAATAGAAATTAACTCCCCTCTCTCACCCACTCAAGTCTGTGTGGCACTGTGATTTTAGACAAATTCTGGACTCACTGTGATGATCCGCCCCTTTAAGAGTCACCCCTCAGCTCCATGTTTCTCCTCATTCTGCCCCAGCAGCTCCATCTGAGGATGCAGGAGGGCAGAAGCAAAGACTGGAACAAAGAATGGTTCAGAGAGGAGCTGAACTGAGGAGCCATATCAAAACTAAATGAGCTGGTCTGCTCAGCAGCTTCTTCCCAGCAATAAATACTGTTTGTTTTTATTTTTCAAAGTGTTGGCTTTTAAACTTTTTTTTCTTGTCTTTATCTGCAGATGGGATGCACTGATATTTTGTAAGTACAGGTTAAAGTTTTTAGACACCACTAAAAATCTGTTTAATAAAACAGTATTAAGATATAGAAGTTTTAAAGATTAATATCTTGTTTTTATAAGATAGGTATATTTTATTTGGTAAAAACTATATTTTGCTATTCATAAAAAGTTTAAACAAACTTCCTGTACCTGCAGCATGTAGTATCTTCCATAGAAGATGCATCTCATGTTGAAAACTGTTGAAAGTATCAGTGCACCCCCTCATATATGGAAATCGCCATTTGTTTTTGGAAGCAGGTTTGGGGTCATGTGTATTAAGTGGTATATCTGACAAGTTCTGTTTACGTTTTTTAAGCTTTGTAGTTTTTCTGTTGAAAAACTTCTATTTAAGAGTAAATGAGGAAAAATGAAAAGAATTTAAGTGGATTTAAGTCAATTTTAAAGTAGCTTTTCTGCCTTTTTGTATGGAGTGGCAGCAGTGTGAGAACAGTATTTTAACTGATATGAACCAAAAGCCCTTTTATTAAATCAAATTTAAAATCTAATTATTTGAAGGTGATGCTGGCAGCAGTTTAGATTAAGAGTTGGAGCGAGGAATGAATTTGTTGCCTCTCTGCTCGTCTCTCCACCTTGTACTCAATGTTGCTCGTTTCTTCACTGAAGTACATCATGTAGGAACTCAGGTCCATGTGAACGAGACTGAATGAATGAAATTAACGAAGATTGTATTTTTCCAGTGGGTGTGATTGCTCAGACAGCTGATGTCTGCGTTTTAAGTTGAGGTCGGCACTTAAAAACGATGTTCTGTTGAACAAAATGTAACTAAAACTGTCCATGTCTCAATTGAATTGAATATCAAGTGTTTTTTTGGTTAGTTTTTTGTATCGTTTGCATCTTGGTCTCAGAACTGTAACTTCACCTCCTGTAGGATTGTTCAATAATTGACGATCCACTTCTAAAGAACAGCACTGCAGGTTGTGAACCCAAAAAGACTTGACTGTGTGGCTTTCCAGGACCATTGTGCCCAATTATTGTTCATATTTTTCACCTTTAATCATTCAGAAAAGATCTCAAAGCCATATTTTGTGGTGCAAGATCATCAGTATAAAAGGTTCTTATGGTAGTGTTTGAATTCAGCTTGTGCCTCCTGTAAATCTTTACTTTATGGTTGTTGATTTTATTGCTTTTAGTTAAATACATTTTTTGAAGGGGAATTCCCGATATTGTTAAAAAGATTTTAGCGCGGGACTCTCATGGCAGAGCAGAAACGGATGCAAAAACTGCCTGTAAATACTGATTTAATAAAAAGATTTACTAAAATATGATTCCAAGTTCCTTGTTTATCATGCATTAAAAAGTATAATTAGAATGCATAACATCACAAATAAACATTTCTTGGAGCACTTGGACCTGTGGTGTCCAGTTCTGGTCTTCGAGGGTCGCTATCCTGCAGATTTGAAATGCTCCTCTGCTCCAGCCTGATTTGAATGAATGGGTGATCGTCAGGTTTCAAAGCATTCTTCAGGGTTTAGACTTGAGACAATTACATTATGAATAATTGTACATGTAACATAATATATACTCAATATATCAGATTAACATGAAATATTTATAGCTGGTAGTTGGGATGATTTACTTATTAATTGAAAAAAAGCTTTTCTTTAGAAGGAAAATGGTACAAAATGTTTCTATTTATGGTTTTCTGAGCTAATTCAAAATTGTGTATTTTTTAGTATTTCTATGAAGTTTGATGGAGATTTTTGTCACCAAATTCAGTATTTTTAAAGAGCAGTATTATCCCAGTACAAATTTTTCCCTGTTTCTATTTAATTTTAATATATCAGGGACATTGGTGCCTTCCTAGCAGGTAAACATTGAGAAGCGAGGTCAACTTTGAACACGTCACGAGTCCATCTCAAGGAAAAACCAGCAGTCCTGTATCTACACTCACACCTGAAACCAATTTGAAATCCCTAACCATTCTATACATGCATGATTTGAATCAGTGGGAGGAAACCAGAATATCCAGTGAAAACCCTCAATGCAAGAAAACATCAGGATCAAGATTCTTTTGATTGTCGTTCCAGACAGCTTTTATATTTATGAACAAAGTTCTGAGGTCTAGATAGAAAGGAGAAATCCAATAAGAACCACAGAAGTAACCAAATAAAAATGTGCTTGTTTTTAAAAAGTAGAACCAGTTAGAGACTAGCTGGAGAAGACGACGGAGTCGTCTGCGGGGGTCACAGTTTGATTCAGAGGCAGCCATGATGTGGAGTCCGACAGCAGGGCCTCCAGAAGTTTATACTGCTTCTTCGATGGGCGCTTTCTACACATCAGCTGGAGGTAGTTCAACATCCCACAATCTATCAGCATCTGGAGAAACACATCAGTTTATGAAGCACAGGGGAGAACAATACGAAGTTTAAAACCCAACGGTAGTAATGAAATGAACTGAGTGCAGAAATCAAGATTATTAAAAGTTAATTTTGTGATTTCTACACAAAATTCATTTCAAAATTCTGTATTTCCTAATAAAAGATTTGTAACCTGTTTTACCATTTTGCACAAACGGTTAGACTTAAATGAAGCAAAGTGTTTAGTTTTCTGTTACATTGTGCCCATCATCAGGAGTTTTGTCAGCAGATAACTAACAGAAATCTACATCCAGCAGATCCTATAAAAACATTCAGCGTCAATAAAAAGCACAGCTCACTCAAGCTGTTATTGGATAAATGCAACATTAGTCCTGGACCAAAAAAAGTTTAGCAACAAACCCTTTTTTCCACTGTGTTGATGGGGCTGGCAGCTACAAATTCTACAGGAACAAATTGTTTGTTTGACAAATTAATGTTTCAATACTTTACAAGATTTCTGAAAGTAAAAGATGGGAGTAGGCTGAAAAAAAAAGTGTATATATTTGATCTTTCCATACATTTTGTTACGCCAACATGTTGTGTGTTAATAATATAGTGGTCTGAGTAATGCTGCAGATAAATTAGATTAGCAGCAGTCTGTATAGATAGAGGACAGTTTTATGATGCTACTAACCTCCACAAGCAAACAAACCAGGAAGTTGCAAGCAGCCACACCAACGAGCGTCAACCTAAAGATCATATCAGTGAAGTCATAGAGCTTAAGCAGCTGACTGAAGAAAGAGCATGGATACAACACCAGCCAGGTCATCACAGCACACTGAGTGAGCAGGACACAGAGGAAGATCACTGGAGGGATGAGAACAATCAGCCCAGGCTTAAAGATGTCTAAACGTTCACTTCTATACTATAACAGCACAACCACAGAGAACAGTCAAGCTGTCGGTTTTAGAGATCTGAGGACTCACTGTTGTGGTAGAGGGGTTTACTGTGAGGGAAGCTTTTGGTCAACACGACTGCAATGAAGATATACTGATAACCCGACAAGTCGAACACACTGCTGTTCTCCATGTTGGGCAGATTTTCTGTTCCAAACACTGTTGAATTGAGTGGAATATACCTAAAAACACATCAAGTGAAAAAGAATCACACAAGCCTAGACCAAGTTTGTGCTTTCTTTTATAAAC
This sequence comes from Callopanchax toddi, assembly GCA_006937965.1. NCBI lineage: Eukaryota > Metazoa > Chordata > Actinopteri > Cyprinodontiformes > Nothobranchiidae > Callopanchax > Callopanchax toddi. The sequence continues at coordinate 723,033 of SSNR01000052.1, read as the reverse complement.
TGGAGGTACTAAACGTGCTTGTTTATTATAAATAATAATATAAATATGTTTTAAACCATTTTGACTGAAAATGAAAAGCGTTCAGTCTTTTAACTGACCAGCCCTGTGAGGTGGTAATGAAATATGCAGCCAGCTGGCCCAGGACGATTATGCAGGCGTGAAGGAAAAGGCTGCCAAACACAGGAAGTGACCACAGACTGGCTGGAGGTCTGCTGGTGTCTAGATCCTCACTGGGGCCTCCTCTCCCCATCACGAAGGCCAGTACAGTTACCAGAGCCAAGTCACAGAACAAGAACTGGAAATCACCCAAAGTGGTCATCACCTGGACAAAAACATCACAGCAAATAACTCAGAGGGGTCGTCGTTTCTGTGGAAGATAAACAGAGAAAACTAAGTGACACTAAGTACTGACCGCTGACCCCGGGATCATTTTCTATGGGAGACCCAGCTGGCGGTGTGGCGCCTTAGATAACACAGCCTTCAGAATCTTGATTTGTTTTGGTTTTACTATGTATTTTTTGGGAGTTGTTTTAGTTTGACTTTTTTGGGGGGCTGGACGTTGTTTCTTTTCAGTTTTTTTTTGGAAGAGTGGTTTCTTTTTTCTTTTCTTTTTTGCAATGTTATTTGATGAGGATGTCAGTTTCCTTATCAATTAAAAAAAACAAACAACCTTGAGTATAATAATAGTGCCGCTGTGTACCCTACAGATAATATTTGCACCATGGACTCACATTCAAACATATATGTTTAATCCTATTATAATTATAACAAGAATAATTACCAATTCTATATCATTTACAAAAAAAAACAATACACCCCTCAAAAAAATCCCTCATTAAAACATTTAAGGCTGAGAACAGGAAGTCTCCTTTATTTGAACAGAAAACATGTTGCTTGGCATCAAAATCAGACTTTTTTCTGGAGGGTGTGAGAAATGTTAACATCTCACTTTGTGACACTAAACGTTGCTAACAAATCTCTCAGATTTCATCCAATCTGAACCAAAAACTTCACTGTGACTCACTGTGTTCAGGATGAGGACGGAGCAGAACTGAATGAGACTGTAGAGCGCCATGTACCTGAAGAGACTGAAGGACATGACCAGAGAACACCTGCCCTCTCTGCACAAATAAACAAAGGTCAAGTGTTATTTTGATGCTCCGCCACATTTGATTACGGTAGGTTTAAATGTTCCTACATGCTGTCTGTTAACTTTAAGGCCACCTGTTTTCTCACCTGATGAGCAGCGGCACGCAGCTGATATTATCGATCTTGGAGGTGAAAGGTGACGCGACTGAAGCCTCAGCCTCAGACAGAGAAACTCCCACATCAGCAGCTCTCAGGGCTCCGCAGTCATTGGCCCCGTCCCCACACATACCCACTTGATAGCTGCAGAAATAAACATAATACCTGACAAATAATAGATGTCCTATTTATTGTCAATCAGCAGAGAAAATAGATTTAGACTTACATTAAATGTAGCTGAACTTATTCATAAATACAGAGCTGAACTTATTTTCTGAGTTTAATTCAGATAGTTTTATTTTTGATTTCCACTGAGTTATTTACTGATTTTCTCTGTTCAAATGTGCTGAAAATGTTCTGTAGTTTACCTCCAAAAGTGCTTTCATGATGTGTGGGGACACAAAAACATATTGATGTTGAATGAACAACTAAAGAAATGCTAAAAACAGAAGGTAATATTTGAATATAAATGTAAAAAAAATTTTAAATAGTAGCTGAACAATCACATGCAAGAGTGGTCAGAAATCAATGTAGCATCATGTTTTATAGTTTGACTAATAAAGAACACAAATATGTAATTTAACAGCTGGAAGAGTCAGTTATTGTGTCAGTTTTGTGTTTTTGTCATTTATTCTAAACTGTGTTGGAGTTTTTAATATCTAAAGAATATTTCATTCTATAGCTGTGTTCAGTCTGACTGTAGCGCTTTCTGAACCAGAGATAGTCCTCTTGACAATGTGTCTAATTTAGAACAAATTGGTGAAGCTGTCTTCATGACTCAACTGTCATTTAATGACTCTGCATAGAAAACTTGACACAAATGTCAATTCCTGCCTATTCTGCAACTTTGAGACAAATACAACTTGTCTCCCACCTAAATTGTAGCCCCAGTCTGTATATCAATATATAAACTTTATTATGCAGTAATTTCTTTGTTTTTCTGCTATCTTTCTTGATACTGTACCTAAAACACTTATTATATTGACTCCTCAGATCAGTTAGGTACTAAATTAAAAAAATGTATAGTTGTTCTTTGTTGTAACATGGCTTTTAGTTGTTAAAAAAAACTACCCACCGTTGTACCAAAAAACTAAAATTTGACACAAAATATGAAAAAAATAACAAAATATTATTTACAGCCTTATTCACAATTTTTATTTATCTATTTTGACAAGAGACAGGTTCATTGTAATATCACCAACAACCGCAAGAGGGCAACAAAACGTACTTAATAAGCAGAAGGTCACGGATCAGGTCATCAATAAATATAAAGCAGACTTCTCATAAAATGCCATATTTAATGTATTTTGTTTTAATAAACTATGTTATCATATTAGTTTTTGTTTAATTCATCTGATGAGAAACAAAACAGCACAAACCGCTTCAACTAAATAACAATTTCCTGTTTTTTCCCTTCACTAATCAAATCGACCAAACATTCTCCCCCCCTCCCGCTAAACTAATGGTACAGTCCACTGTATAAATAAGTGTAAAAACCGGCTTCGTCATCACGTCGACGTTGATCTCAGGACGGATTCTTCCTTAAATCTTTACTTTGGCACTTGACCACGAGTATAGCTAACGAAAATGGTAAGGACATAAATTTGTTTTGTTAGGAGGAGACATGTAAAGTAAAGTTAAAGTGGAAACAACAGCGCAATTATGAAAAATGCGTTTTAACTAGGGGTTTATAGAAAATATTCACTTTGAGTAACCCTAAAGTTACAATGCTACTTTTTTTAGTTAAGGTGTTGGTCGACGGGACACAAAACCAGAATTTGGGGCTGTAAAATTAAAGTAATGTGGTTTTTAAAAGCTGGCTTGTTTCATTGGGATGGCTTAAAAAACTAATGTCCTTTTGTCTTTTTAGCCATTTTTTAAAAACAGATTTTAGCTAGTAAGTTTCCTCGCGCGCATTTATGGCAGTCACGTGATCATTCGTTCATGAACGCTCATAGGAAAAGACCGCCAAAATATTCATTTAAAAGAATTTGTACACAGTATTTTATTACATTTTAATCACCAATTTATATTTCCATTTATTAACAGCGTGAGTGCATCTCCATCCACATTGGTCAGGCTGGTGTTCAGATTGGGAACGCATGCTGGGAGCTTTACTGCCTAGAACATGAGATCCAGTCGGATGGGCAGATGCCCGGTAATAACACTAGAGGTATGGACGACTCCAACACTTTCTTCAGTGAGACTGGATCTGGAAAACATGTCCCCAGAGCCATCTTTGTAGATCTGGAGCCCACTGTTATTGGTAAGTGTATTTTGATCTGGAGCATAAATTTAGTCATATGGGAAGCATAATTGGGCATCTCTCTTTTTAGATGAGGTGCGCACTGGTACCTACCGCCAGCTGTTCCACCTTGAGCAGATGATCACTGGGAAGGAGGATGCTGCCAACAACTACGCCCGTGGATATTACACCATTGGGAAAGAGATCATTAACCTGGTTCTACACCAGATTCGCAAACTGGTGAGCAAATTAGGAACTTTAAAATTGATGAATCACTTCATGTGATGACTGTAATGAATGTTTAACTAGATGACTTTAGGTGTTTATTAAACAACAGGTTTTAAATTTATGGCTGTTGTTCCTCTGTTCTTTCCTCAGACAGAACAGTGCACAGGCCTTCAGGGTTTTCTGGTCTTCCACAGTTTTGGTGGAGGTACTGGATCTGGTTTCACCTCCCTGCTGATGGAGCGTCTGTCTGTTGACTTTGGCAAGAAGTCCAAGTTGGAGTTCGCCATCTACCCAGCTCCTCAGATGTGCAGTACTGTAGTGGAGCCCTACAACTCCGTCCTGACCACCCACACCACCTTGGAGCACTCGGACTGTGCCTTCATGGTGGACAACGAGGCCATCTATGAGATCTGTAGCAGAAACCTGAACATCAGGCGTCCAACCTACACCAATCTGAACAGGCTCATAAGCCAGATTGTGTCCTCCATTACCGCTTCTCTTCGTTTTGATGGCGCCCTCAATGTGGACCTGACGGAGTTCCAGACCAATCTGGTGCCTTATCCTCGAATCCACTTCCCCCTGGTTACTTATGCTCCAGTCATCTCTGCTGAGAAGGCCTACCATGAGCAGCTCAGTGTGGCTGAGATCACCAACTCCTGCTTCAAGTCAACCAATCAGATGGTGAAGTGTGACCCTCGTCATGGCAAGTACATGGCCTGCTGTACCGAGGTGACGTGGTGCCTAAAGATGTCAACACTGCCATCGCCTCCATCAAAACCAAGCGTTCCATCCAGTTTGTGGACTGGTGTCCCACTGGTTTCAAAGTGGGCATCAACTACCAGCCCCCTACTGTGGTTCCTGGAGGCGACCTTGCCAAGGTGCAGAGGGCCGTGTGCATGCTGAGCAACACTACTGCCATCGCTGAGGCCTGGGCCCGTCTAGATCACAAGTTTGACCTGATGTATGCAAAACGCGCCTTTGTCCATTGGTACGTGGGTGAGGGCATGGAGGAGGGCGAGTTCTCTGAGGCCAGGGAGGACATGGCTGCCCTTGAAAAAGATTACGAGGAAATGGGAGCTGACTCCACCAAGGGGGAAGGTGAGGAGGAGGGTGACGAGTATTAAACTGACCGAGACCAGTTCCCAACACCTCTGTTCCGAGATTATAAAGTGAATTTGTAGTTTATTTGGTTGTTGGACTAAACTAATTCAGTGTTACTACTTTGTTGGTTTTTGACATGTTCCATAAGAATGTTTGATATGCTTCCATTTTCTTATTACCACCCGGTTTTTTGGTGTTTTGACTTACTTCATTTTCTGCAGCTCCTTTATCAAATGGGCTTTCTGGTCAGGAAGCATGCGTGCAAATATAGTGGCTTTCATTAAAACCTGCAAATAAAGCCGTTCATTAATAACTGGGTTGTTGTCATTGTTTGTTTTATATTATAGTTATACAGCTTGTATTACTTTTGAAAGATATTCAGGGAAGTGGTTCAAGAGGGCAGCAAAGGATTTGCCATCAATTGCTAGATGATAACCAGAACCACCTTGATACTGACCCTAAGAAAAAATGGCAAAAAGCATGCATCAATATGTCACATTTAATTAAAACTACAATCATGAGTTAAGTGTGCACTGAAATGGACACTATTGTCCTTGTGCTGGTTGAGGAAAAAAAAGTGAAGGAAATGATTTGTCAAAACTACAAACCTGCTTCAGGATGTCTGTGGAGCTTTGGGCAGTATTGGCCTCTTCCAGGCTGAACCTTAAAGTAGGTGAAGACTGAACTGTATGAGGGGTCGCAGTGACAACAATCACCACCTCATCAGATCCCACCATCCCGCAGCTCTTTGCTACATTAACAGCAGTTAAAATGTTGTCTCCTGTGAGGAATGACGTGGTGGTGCTTTAAAAAATGTTGCAAAAAAAATGACAAACAAATCTGGGTAATTAAACTGAATATGTTCTCACCGGTGACCATAATGCTACGAATGTGTGCCAGTTTCAGGGAGTTTATGATTGGTCCACTTTCAGCTTTAACCAGGTTCTTCATCATCAGTAAGCCCAGGAATTGCAGGTCTTTCTCCACTTCCCCTCTACAAACCAACGTAATGCTGCATGAATGCAAAACTACTGTGACTTTTAATAAGTTTTGTGGTTCTCACCTTTGGATTTTCATCAAGTCTGAATTCACATCTACTGGTTTACAGGCGAGAGCGAGAACTCTGAGGCCTTCCCTGGAAAACTGGTGCAGTGTGCTGGAGAACTCTGACGGCACTGGAAACACAAATTTGATATTAACGTGTTACCAACTTCTGTTTGTGTGTGTGAAAGACTTGTGAACCTGTATCAGCTCTACAGAGACTGGCCACCATCTCTGGGGAACCTTTGACAAAAGCAAGAGCAGAGCGCCCCCTGTGGGCCACAGTCACCACGCTCATCCTCTGCAGGGCCGAGGAGAAGGGAAACCTCTTAATGATGGCCACTGGTTCACTTGTTGACTGAGAACAAAATGAAAGACAAGAATAAACTCATGAGTCTGGGTAAGTCATGTATTTGCTCGTGAGTTTATATACTCTCAGGACACAAGTAAAACACATATATACTTACAATTCCCTGAGAATGAGGCTGCTGAGTTGGAGGCCTCATAACAGCCAAAACTTTGTGGTTTCCAAATTCTGAATGGACAACATGCCCATCACCCTCTGGCTCCTGGAGGGTCTGAGGAGATGGAAACAGTGATTAAGAGATTATTTACCAGTTAATACATGACATCGAATAAAAGGACATCTGTTTACGATTCAACGATTTATTCATAAAACCAAGAAGTCCCACAGCATATCCATATAACACACCGAGGTCAAAAACCTGTGGAAAGAAATAAAAACCATACCCAGCCAGTAGACTCCACCATCCTGAGCTCCAAAGGGTCTCCAAGGCTCTGACCTCTCAGCAGCGTGACAGTGTGGCAGCAGGCCAGGGCAGAAAGCATGTGACCCGGGGGCAGGAGTTTGGGCTCTGGAACCAGTTCTGAGAAACCAGCAGGTCCTCCCTCCATCACTCCCCACACATCCAGACCCTCCTCTGTCAGAGTTCCTGTCTGGGAAACAAATCGACTCTATCAACATGTAAAGTGACCACAACTCCTCTTCTCGTTAACAGACTCACCTTGTCGAAGCAGAAGACCGAGACCTTTCCACAGACGTTGATACGTGGTGGATTAGTGCAGAAGATGCCGTGTTTCTTCAGCCTGCTCTGGGCGTAGATTGTTCCTGTGGTGATGGCAGCAGGCAGAGCAGGAGGAACTACAATGGTCACAATATCCAGACTTCTAATAATCAACTCCCCCCAGGTGACCTGGACACACATTCAGCCACAGATCAGTGTTGAGTAGATTTCTGGCAAACCAAAACATATACTGTATATTAACCTTCTGTTGTAACACTTACGTTGGCTTTGAAGAGGATCACAAAAATGTAAATGGTGCCACAGAAAGCTGAGAACAATATTAGAAAACGACACAATGATCAGAATTTTAACATAAAAGTTTAAAAAGCCAACTAAAGTTAAAGCTTACCAATGCAACCAAGAAGTAAAATGAACTTCATGGCATCTCTGTAAAAGTGGAAGCTGATTTCTTGAGGGTATAAGATGGAGCTGATCAGGTCGCCTTTAGCTGTTAAAAACCCTGCAGAACAAACAGAACCGGCAGGACCCAGAGAACAAAACCTTAAAGAGCACGCTGATTATAAATGTTGAGTCTTTATCCTTAAAGAACAAAAAATTTCATGTGTTTTCTTACATGTTTTATTATAAATGTGTGCATCATGATGTTAAGTGCATGTGAGGATTTTGTGATTTATTTATTTCAAACTTGTGTGCATACATCTCCAATACATTTCATCACTTCATTTTTGTGTTTGAAAAGGAGTCGGCAGGATTCAGTCATAAATTAAAAGTCTAGACTTCCTTTTACACTATGTAGAGGAATGATGGAGTTGTGGTTGCTTTCCTCAAATTTTGAAAATAACCTGAATTGTCCACCTTAAAAGTACAAATCGGGGTGTGTTTACTAACCGGTGCTTGTGACCACAGCGACAGCCCCGCTGCCTCCTGGCCGTCCTCCTTTGGCCTGAATGACGTGGGTACCACAGAAGAGAGTGTGTCGGCGTTCAGTCTCTGAGCTGTACTTCCTGTCATCAGCTGGCAGGGGAGTTTTCAGCACGGGAACACTTTCACCTGAACACACGGACGCAAAAACATCTGTCACTCAGGTTATAAAATGTGGTCTCAGCCTCTCATGAATAAACTTGATCCTAAACACAAATGTGACTGATCAGGATATGCACTGATTTCCATCAAAATATTAAGTTCTTCTCAGAGATTTTATTAGTTTTAAAAGCTTTGTGGACAAAATTTCTTGAAAATTTGAATATTTTTGTGATGAAAATGAACACAAAACAATAAATTCTTGCATTTAGCTTTTGTATGATGACATATTAGAAGGAAAGAAAAAAGGTGGAACAAGATTAAAATCAAAACGTCAAGAAAAAAGTCAACAAAGTATTTCCAGAAAAAAAAACTGAAATTGGGTTATTTCAAGAATAGCTCAAGGAAGCATCTCGTATGATTCTGAACCTGACCTAGTTTTTATTATTAGTGTAACCAAGGGTTCTGGATGTGTTTTACTGAGTAAACTATGAAAAAACAAGGCGTTTAATTAATATGAGGTGCAATCTTTTGTGTTCTTCACCAGCATCTACAATGAAACTCCTCACAATAAGAGTCTAAAACTTTCAAATCATCTGAAGTTTATAAAATAGTTCATGAATATTGTTCTCCAGTAAAACTCAAGTATTATTCTGGAAATAGTATGTTGACGTTAATCTCTACACTTCCTTGTCTTTTTATTCCTTCTCACTGACTCCAATATGCCGTCATACTTCAGTGCTGCTGCTGGTTTACCCGTGAGCATGCTCTCATTGACGAGACACTCCCCAGCCAGCAGGGCGGCGTCACAGGGCAGCAGCAGGCCTTCTTGAGGGACAATCAGACAGTCTCCAGGGACCAGCTCCATCGAACTCACACACTCCTCCTCTGAGAAAACAGAAACCCAGAACACTCACAAAAGAGTCCTTTGTTTTTGTTATAAAACACCAACCTCACAAAATAATATTAACATTAAATACTCCCTCTATATATATCCTAATTATTAATTAATAGAAATCCCGCAGATCCCCAAATTAAAACAGGGTTAAATAGAAAACATTTTCCTGACGTTACCTCCTGATTCTCTGCGTACTGTGACGTCTGTAACAAACCGAGCCATGTTGCTAAGAGTGATGCTTTGCTGTGAAGTGAGGAGGAGATAAAGTTCATAAACCTGATCTGATATCCAGTGAACGCCACAAAACTCCATAACTAGATGTTTGCTGTTCTGCTTACCTTTCGTGTCTGGTAAAGTGAGACGCCGATGGAGAGGATGGAGATTATAAAGATACATATGGAGTAGTAGAAATAGTCATCAACTATCCACAAGATGAGACTGAACACTTGGAATACATAGAACGGGTTAAGGACCTGCAGGAGGAAAAAAGAGGAAAATTATCAACACATTATGACTTTTACATTAAAAAAAATTATAGTCTTCAAAAAGTTTGCAAAGATTTCAAAAATGCAATGTGAACTTTCATTAACCTGCTACAAATAAAATACACGTCTGTGCCCCAAATAATTGATTTGTGAGATTTTTTTTAAGTATCGTTATTCTTTTTACCATTTTTTCCTCAAAATTCTGATCTTATATCAGAAAGTAACCCAACAGTTTTTTCCACCTCACCTCCTCAAACAGCAGTCTCATGCACGACTTAACACGCACATCAATAAGGTTGTCCCCAAACATGCATCTCCTGAAAGAAAATGACGTCACACTCCATGCATCATTACAAACACTCACACTCCGCCTCCTACCTGGAGTTCTGCTCCAGAGGACTCAGCCCCTTTTGGAAGCTGTGCAGGTCTCTGCAAGTCCAGTCCTCATTGAGGACACTGAAGACAAAAGACTTTTACTTTGTTGGAAATTTCACAAGAGGGATAAAAATATGCGAAACGGGATTCAAGTAAGGAAAGGCCACAAAAAATAGAGACAGAATGAATAAAGTGAATGTGGTTTCTGTTTTGGTACCTAACGCCACAGAAATCCCCCTTCCTGTCCAGCCAGATGTAGCGCAGCCCCTGGAACGTAAAGTAGCGCAGCAGCCTTTTCTGAAACAGGGTGAAATACAGTTTCAGACCAGGTAAAATCAGACTCTCATTCTGTAAAAAAACCCAATAGATCAGAACCTCTTCACTGAGCAGCTGAACATCATCTCTCCATCCAGCCTCCTCCTGCTTATCCAACAAATCTACACTGAAGGAAACAACAAAGAGTATCAGGTAAATCAGGTGGATTCTGCAGAACCACTTCAACCTGAGCCTGACCCAGGAGAAAGTTCCAGGTCTGTGGAAGACATCCTGTCTTGTTTCAGAACCAAATAAATCTCCTCCATGTGTCTTTATGACTATAACTCTGTTGCTTTGACGTCACACATCATAAAAGTCTTTGAGAGACTGCTATTGGTCCACCTGAATGAGAAAACCTTTCAAGATCCTCTGCAGTTTGCTCATGGACACACTGTCACTGAGCTGCTTCAACAAACTCACAGTCATGTGGACAAAGCAGCAGCTCTGTGAGGATCACGTCCTCTGATTTCTCCAGTGACTTTAATACAATCCAGTCTGATTTATTATGTAAGAAACCGATTAATAACCTGACAAACAGACCTCAGGTTGTGAGACTGAAGGGTCGTGTGTCTGACCAGGTTGTCAGCAGCACAGGAGAACCACAGGGAACTGGACTCTCACCGTTCCTTTTTACCCTGAATGCCTCAGACTTTCAGTACCAGCCAGAATCATCCTGTCATCTGCAGAAATATTCAGACGACTGCAGTTGTTGGGTGTATCAGAGATGGACAAGAGACTGAGCACAGAGGCCTGGTGGACCACTTTGGGGCAAAGTGTGGCAACAATTGTGGATTTTAGGAGAAGCAGGAAAATGTCCAACACTTGTTCCATTATGGGAGAAGAAATGGAGGTTGTGGAGGAATATAAATACCTGGGTGTTCACCTGGACAGAAGATTGGACTGGAGACACGGTGAAGCTTTGGGACAAAGCAGAATGGACCTCTAGAGGAAGCTAAGATCCTTTAGTGTTTGCAGCAAAATGTTGCATATGTTGTGGAGAAGGCTGGCTCTGTTCTGGGACTCTGGAGCCTCTAGAGCTGATTGGATAAAGTCTGTCAGAGGACAGGAACATGGAGCTCACCTGCTCTCCTCCATCTCCTCCGTCAGCACATCCACCACATGTTCCTCACCAAAGCTGTCCTGGTAGATATATTAGTAAATATATCAGTGTTTATTGAAACTGATGCTAAATTGTGCCGATTTTGGTGTTGATTATGTCTTAGTTTCATGTTAAAAGCCTGAAGAAATATGTCTGACTCTTAATATTATCAACCATAACATTAGTTGTTCAGTGGACACACCTATATATCAGAGGGATTCTAATCATGTAAATGGGGTTTAATTTAATTTCTCACTGTTATCAGAAGGACTTCCGCCAAAGCCAGAGAGCAGGAGCTGCAGCGAGCGAGGACGCCGAACCGAGGACGCCAGTGAAAGATCAGCAGGAGGAGGCCTGTCAGACGGCACAACCACACCCGCCAGCACACCCACCTATAACCCTGGACATCCTGTGGGAGCAAACAACCTATCAGTCCACTCAAGTTCAACAAAACACAGGTTAAATGGCTCAAAACATGGTGGCTTATTAGGAAATACCAGGCATGCAAACTGGAATTTGACAAAAATGTCATATACAGCCAAATGTTCATTTAAAGTGATAATATGCAACTTTTTCATATTTTTAAATCTTTTCCTTGAGCCAGTATGTGCTAATATGACCTTTTACAAAGTTAATGAAAAGTCACTTAGCCCCATCTGGTGATTACAGCCGGAATACCACGATTGCAAGATCTCCGTCGCCGTCACGGTACCCAGGAAGTCACGTGTCTCACGAGGGTTAGGCTAACCCAAAGTGGCTAGCTGTTATGCTAGCGCTGGAGTGTTTTTATCTCATGATTCCTGCTTTTTTTCAATCTCTCCCTGCTTGAACACAGCTGATTTCTTTGAAAGAGTCAATAACCGCTCCTGTAGAAAGCTATGAAGGCTGAGGAGACATTTCAACAGGTAGATATTGGCGTTTAGAAGCTGAAACGATCTGGTAACTTGTTTAATGCAGTGATTTAAAACGGACACCAGAGGGAGCCCAAAACAAGCAAAACTGCATATTATCACTTTAACTACAGATTTTTATTATTTTGCAAATTACTGTTACAATTAAACTATTTACTTATGTACAAATAACTCTTATGTCAGAGCATTTAGGTCAAATAACATTTTAAAACAGATTATAATCAATTTTTGCAATGAATCAATAGATAAAACTAGCCTAGACTGGGCTAAAAACTCTATGTTGGCAGATCATCAGCACTTTCTAATCCTTTTCAATCCAATATTATCCTCTGAAGGGTCACAAACACTCTAAAATCATTTTTCCTTTGGAAAATCTTTAATCTTTCAATCTTTAATTGAATCAAACTGCTAAAGTAAACACAGTTTGTCACATTGGTGATGACTGTCAGTTTAGCAGGAACACTAAGAGGAATCTTACCATGTCTGAGTGAGAACTGAGAGGCTCTGTAAAACACAACAGGACATTCAGGACGGCTAGTGAGCTGCAAAATCAATATTAGGAAGAAGACACGTCACACCTCTTATCTAATTTAGCTCATGTCCTCTACATCCCTGAATCATGCTCTCATGCCTCACTTACCAGAAGATAAAGCAGAGGAGGAACTGTAACTGTAAAAAAAGGAAATAAAGTTAAACATGAGACGGTGAACAGCTTCACAAAATGCAACCATATAATTTTATAAAGAGTTATGAAATGTTTGTATTGTGTAGTTTGAGTTATTGTGTTTTTTCATTCTGTTTGTGTTTATAGTAATCTGCCATTGTTTCCCTCAGGTGAAATAAAAATGAAATAAAAAAATGAAATAAAAAGTTAAAAATAAACCAAGTGATAACAGGTCTATATTGAACTGAAAAAAATAAAATGCATGAAGACAAAGTCCTCGTATGAGTCATGACCCTTCATGTCCAGTGTTTAGTTTTCCTGCCAGTTCTCTATGTGTTTCTTATCCATCCAGTATATAAAAACGTGTGTTTCCTGTTGGGCCCTCCTGATTTTAACTCTGGTTTTTTCCCCTGCTTGTTACCTCTGGTTGTTCTTGTTGTTAACCCATGTCCCTCCTTGAGTTTTTGTCCCGTCATCCTTAAATAAAACATTTTCAATTCACCTGCTACGTCCTGCCTCTGCTGCTCCTCCTGCACCTGCCAACCGAAACATGACATTATGAGGATGCAGGGTCTGGGAAGGATTGACCCTTTATCTTTTACACTTGTATTATTTTATTCATTTTGCAGAATCAGGTTCATACTATAATGCCAATTTAAAAAAAATATAAGAATAATATCAAAAATATTCCGGTAATAACAACTGAATGCTCCTATATTTTAATAGGATATAGGGACTAAACTGTGCTCTACCAGCTTGTTAGATGGTGGAATCTGAAGAACAGGTCATGTGATGATGATGACACTGTTTCAGTTTCTTGATCAAAACTAGGCTCAAAAAGCTGAAACTGAACTCACGTTCTCTGGTCATTTTGTTACATATTAAACTTTATTCTTAAGAATTAAAAAATATGAAAATAACATCATCAAAAGACTGGGATGCTGAGTAAAATACAAAAACTATAAATGTGGTTAATTTTAAATATGTCACTGAAAAACTACAACAGCTATTTACCTCTGTGCTGTATCATTATGTTTTTAAAGGATATAATTGCAAATATTACAAGTAGATTTACTGATAAAAACAGGAAATGCCTTCATCACTCAGACAGTTTGAACTTCAAAAAGCCACAGAAGAGCATACATACCCTAAACAGACCTAAACAGAAGAGTAAACACCTGAAATAAATGCAGATGTCATACAAACTAAAGTCAATGTTACAATAAAATTCAATAAACCAGAAGGGTGTGTGTTCAGGCAGAGCTTTACTTTCGGTTGGGTTAAATACTGAGATAAACTATCATTAAATGCCTGAGGGAGAAAAATCAGGAACTTACCGCCAACTTGACCGTAAATCTACAAGAAAAGTCCTCACTGAAAAGATGAAAAGAGGAAGCGTTTGTCTGGGAGCTGCTTTTGATCTCAGCTGCCAAACAAGTTGGTGCTTGACTGTAAACCCATCGTAGGTGTAGTGTTGAAATGTGCTCCCCGTCCAGATATGTCCCCTCCCATCTTCACTGCACTTCCACCTTAAACTCAGCTGTTTTGGACACTGATGGTTTAAAATAAATGCTGAAAGAACATCATACCTATATAATACGAGACTTTTATTATTTTATGCTAAAATATGTGAGGAAACATTCTGGAGGCTGGATATCTGTTAGTGATGTGGACAGGAGAACTCAGCTCAACACAACACCTGTCTGGCTTTTGTACGTTTTCCTTATTTACCTGTTGCTGCAAATAAACATCTATAACAAGGAAGTCTGTTCTTTGATGAAATAAGTAGCATCTCATTAGTATGACTTAAGATCTCATAATTAGGAGAGGCTAGGCTATAAATATGATAGAATACCACATGGAAGGAGGCAGCGTTGTACAATAGAAGGAGTAAAACAATGGAATAAACTGGACATTGAAATAAAGGCATGTAACAGTTTATTCTATTAAAAAATGTACATCAAAAAGATTCAAAATTCAAAAGTGAATTTATGTAAACCAGTACATTCCTTAAAAAGGCTAAAGGAGAAAGTCAATGTCACATATTGTATTTTGTGTTATTTACATGTAAGACGGAAACAAGAACTTAAATGTTTAAGTTTTTTAATCAGATTTTCACTTCTCCCCTCTAAGACAGTGTGAGGGTTAAAATAATTTTGAAAACCATCCACCAAGGACTAATTCTATTGATTTTCCCCCTAAAAATGACAAAGTACTGATTAATTTGAGATCCATCGTTGATCTACCCCTACTTAAATCTGAGCTGCCACAGCCTTCAGCAAAACCACAAGTTCCTCATACCAAACTGTAAACTTGAGAATAAGCTTTTTATTTACCTTAAATCAAAACGAAACTTTAAGACAAAACAATTTTTCTGTGGTGTCAAAAAAAAAAAAAAAAAAGGAAATGTAGCACACACACACACACACACATAATAATGATGAGGCAGACAAATGATGATCTGAGCTAGAACACACAAAAACCCAATCCTTAACCCAAACGGCACAACTCTGGATGGATACGTCCTCCTGATTTAAGTCTTTAATGTGACCCCAGAGGTGCTTTTCTCCAAAAGGTAAAGTGATCCCTGATAAAGCTGCTGTTTGCTGCCAGCCAGGTGGGTAGATGGCATTTTAGATGTCTATCACTCAGAATGAAAATACATTCTGGCTTCTCCTTCCCTATTCATAAATATTCATCCATAAAGCACTACGCAACTCATTTATTAAAAATAATTTCAGACTTTTTCCCTTTAAAAAGTTATAAAAGTTTTCCATTCTCTTGTTTCAAATACTTTTCCAGACATAAAATATGAAATGGCCTGTATTTATAAAGCGCCTTCTTAGAGTGTATTTTTCACACTCCCCAAAGTACAACACAACGGTCATTCACCCATTCACACACTGGTGATGATAAACTACTTTTTTGTAGTCTCAGCTGCCCTGGGGCACACTGACGGAGGTGGGGGTGCCATGCACCCCTCTGTATCAGTCCCTCTGACCACCACCAGTAGGCAAGGTGGGTGAAGTGTCTTGCCCAAGGACACAATGACAAAGCAACCCAGCTGGAGCTGGGAATTGAACTGATGACCCTCTGGTTGCCAGACCAGCCACTCTACCAACTGAGCTACACATCGCCCCATTAACAGCTACATCCATACTTTTCTATGTTTAGCCAACAAAGGCAGCAGTGCAGAATGTAGGGAAAGGATTTAGTTTGATAAACGGAAAATACGTATAAAATAAAAAGAACTTGCAGCATAAATTTAACTGAGCTCAAAAAACAAACTGCCTGTAAAAACTGATTTAATAAAAATATTTTAAAAAGATAATTTGATAGCAAACACAAACATTGAGACAGCAGCTTCATAAAAAATTGTTTATTATTGCAGATAAACATGGTTTTCTATTGATGTGGTTCAGAGATCTAATGTGGTTGCGCTCAGGTGAGTCCATTATGGGGAACAGGTGGACGCTAGCTGCAGTAGATGACCGACTGATCTGTAGGGGTTAGAGTTTGATTCAGTGGCAGCCATGATGTGGAGTCAGACAGAAGGGTGGTCAGACGTTTATACTGTTTCTTAGACGGACGATTTCCTCGCAGCAGCCGGAGGCAGTTCAACATCCCCAAATCTATCAGCATCTGGAGGAGACATAACAACGTGCTGCTTCACTGAAACGCAGAAGATCATTGTTTTGGTTTTCAAACCATAGAAGTAAGACAAGTGCCAACCAACTAAAGAAGTTGAGAGGAATCATAGAAACAAACACTAAGGTGCACATGATCAAACTTCCAAACATTTATGACATATATGCAGCTGTCAAGATATTGATGAGTCAAATATTAATCATGTATCTTTTCTGGCTATTAAGTATTTAATGCTGCCAGAAAACAGCATGAAAATTGTAGTTTTAGGTCCTGAAAGTTATATAAAAAACACCACGCTGATGTAATATCAGGGTTTAAAAAACAGGCAGCAACACATTTTCAATGCAGTGTGAAGTGCTATCACTTTTGTGATCGATTTTCATGTTGAATGATTTCAATTTAGTTTTCATGCTTCCTCTTAGTAAATTTGTTTTAAACCTTTTTAATATCTTAAAGGCACAGTATGTAACTATTTCATATTTTTAAATCTGTTTCTTGAGCCAGTATGTGCTAATATGACTCTTTACAGAGTTAATGAAAAGTCACTCAGCCCCATCTGCTGCTTCTATCCAGGATAACTTCCAGTCTGGTGCCCTGAAGTCTCACAAAGCCACATATCTCATGAGGGTTAGGCTAACCTAATGTGGCTAGCTGTTATGCTAGCGTCTGAGTGTTTTTAGCTCATGATTCCTGATTTTTTTTTTAATCTCTCCCTGTTTGAACACAGCTGATTTCTTTGACTGAGCGATGAACCGCTCCAGCAGAAAGCAGTGAAGGCTGAGGAGACATTTCAACAGTTAGATTTAGGTGTTTCTGAGCAAAGACAATGCTAACGCTTTTATGACAGTAATTTAATATTCATTCTTCACACCTTCTCTCCAGCTGTTTAGCTTTAGTCCACTGCTTGATGGAGCTGGCTGACGTGTCCAAATGTCATAAAAAATATGGGTTAATTATCTAAAACTATAAAAGCTATAAAACCAGAATATGTTTACAGTCTGGAAGTGATTAAAAATGTAATCCACACTTTACTGTGTATTGTAAGAACATGTGTAGACAAGTGCATTGTTTTGATTATAACTGCAGATAAATTAGATTAGAAATAGTCCATAATGGGTAAGTGACAGCTGTATAATGCTACTCACCTCTACAACAAAACAAAGCAGGAAGTTGAGAGCAGCCACAGCAACGAGCAGCATCTTAAAGTTCACATCTGTGAAGTTGTACAGCTTAAATGCTTGGCTGAAGAAAGGACCAGGATACAGCACCAGGCCGGTCATCACAGTGAAGTGGATCAACAGGATACAGAGGAAGATCACTGGGAACATGACAGGATAAAACTCTATTATCTGTTCTCCAAATCATCATTTTTAGGGATCTGAGGACTCACCGTTGTGGTAGAGAGGTTTCTTGTGAGGGTAACTCTTGGTTACCACCACTGCCATAAAGATATACTGATAACCCGACAAGTTAAACACACAGGTGTTCTCCATGTTGGGAAGATTTTCTGTTCCAAACACTGTTGAATTGAGTGGAATATACCTAGAAAACACAGTGGTTGAAGTGTGTGATGCCCAGGTAAATGTCAGTGGATAAATGGATAAAAGTTTTCCGTGTGTAACTAACCATTCCTGTGTGGTGGTGATGAAGAATGAAGCCAGCTGACCCACACTGATCAGACAGGTGTAAAGGAAGAGGCTGCCAAACACAGGCAGGGAGAGCAGACTGGCTGGAGGTCTGCAGGGGTACAGGTCCTCACTGGGGCCTCCTTTCCCCATAAACAGGGCCAGAAGAGTCACGAGAAGCAAGTCACAAAACAGGAACTGGAGGTCCGCCAAAGTCGTCTTCACCTGCACACAAACACGAAGTGACTGGACTGATTTTATTAAAAGATGGCTGCAAATGCAATTTAGGTTTAAATGGGCCACACCAAAAAGAGCTCCTAGACCTCAACAACCATTAACAATATGAATGGAATATTTTAGAGTAAATACAAAACTTTAGAAAACATTTACACGTGAATCATGCCTTAAGTTGCACAAAAAATAAATAGATGAGAACAAAAAAACATTTAATTTCAGCTTTACTTGCTTCAGCGATCTGTTCAAGTTCATAAGAAGAACCCTCTAAGAATTCAAATTAACTATTTTCTGTTCCATTGCATAAATACAAATCCAAAGCAGCACAATGTCAAAGGTAAAGAACTGAAGATAGAGTGGAGGATTAAAGATTCTTTAGGAGGGAGGTTATAGAGCCAGTATCTCACTGACCTGCAGCTGGTGGTGACAAGTTGTGAACAGCATCAACAAGGAAGTGTCTCAAAATGTTTGTGAGGGTTATCAAAGTTTGGACGATACATTTCTTCTCAATATAGTCAGAGTCATCTCAGTTTCTGAGTCAGAAAGTTTGAGAAACTCGAGATGGCTTTGGAAGAGACTGACAACCAAATTGTGAATAAAAATACAAATCGGGACATAATTACGACAATTCGTGACTAAATTGCAACAATGTATGCTGTAAATTTGCCCTTAATTTACCGCCTTACATTTTCCTTTAAAAAACTATTTTTACCTTTGTGTGAATCTGCATGCTTCGACCTGCCTGTCACTTTGCTGCTGGTGCACCTGAATTTCCCCACTGAGGGACAATAAAGACTATTCTCTTTTGTGTCTCCAGCTTGTTGCAGAACAGTGAGATTCTGGCTGGAGGAGCTCCTTCACTTCTACTCACTGTGTTCAGGATGAGGACGGAGCAGAACTGAATGAGACTGTAGAGCGCCATGTACCTGAAGAGACTGAAGGACGTGACCAGAGAACACCTGCCCTCTCTATAGAGATAAAGAAAATGTGTTACTTTTTCAAACATTTTTGTATAAAACTCAACTGGTTTAGTCAGATATTATTAAATGTATTAACTCAAAGATTGCGTGTTTTCTCACCTGATGAGCAGCGGCACGCAGCTGATATTATCGATCTTGGAGGTGAAAGGTGACGCGACTGAAGCTTCAGCCTCAGACAGAGAAACTCCCACATCAGCAGCTCTCAGGGCCCCGCAGTCATTGGCCCCGTCCCCACACATACCCACTCGATAGCTGCAGAAAATTGAACTAAAACTGTGATTCTACTGAAAGTCATACAGCAGCCAGTGTTATTTAGTACTGTTCTAAAATTCTTTGATGAATAAACATGTATCATGCTGCTATAGGAATGCCAAGGACAGTAATTCGGTTTTTCAAAAGACAAACTTACTTGAGCTTCTGCAGCTCTTTCACCAGCTGAGTCTTTTGATCGGGGGACATTCGTGCAAACACGGTGGCTTTCATCAAAACCTGCAATGCCAGCGTCTTATTTTGAGGTCCACTGTCAGCATGTTTTATCCTGGGATTGAACTGTTCATGTTACCTTTGGAAGATATTCAGGGAAGTTGTCACACAGGGCAGCAAAGGACTTGCCGTTGATGGCTAGATGATAACCAAACCCGCCCTGATACAGACTCTGAGGGGAGAGGGGGAAAAACAACACTATCACTGAATGCCAAATATAATGTGTCATTTTTTATGTACCAGTCAGAATGCTCTAAAGTCATGTCAGTCTCACCTGAGGTTAAACATCTCTCTGTGTTCTGGTAGAGTAAGAAGGACCAACCTGACTCACAGCACCTGTAGAGCTCTGAGCAGCTTCGTCCTCCAGGCTGAACCTCAACGTGGGCAAAGACTGAGTAGTGTGAGGGGTCACAGTGACAAAAATCACCTTCTCATCAGATCCCACCATCGCACAGCTCTTTGCTACATTAACTGCTGTTAAAATGTTGTCTCCTGTGTGAGGAATATCAAAACAAGATGTAAAAACCTGCATTTAATGTTTTAATCAGAGACTTAATCCTCAGAGTGATCACGCTTTGAACGTGTTCTCACCAGTGACCATGATGTTACGAATTTGTGCCAGTTTCAGCATGTTAATCACTTTTGCACTTTCGGGTTTTACCAAGTTCTTCATCATCAGTAATCCCAGGAAGTGAAGGCCCTTCTCTACTTCCCCTCTACAAACCAACACAAAGCCATGTTTATGTATACAGCTATTTTAATAGCTGAATTTTAAAAAACTAAATTTTTGTTGTTCTCACCGTTCTGTGTTAATCAAGTCTGAATTCACATCCACTGGTTTGCAGGCGAGAGCGATAACTCTGAGGCCTTCAGTGGAGAAGTAACGCAGTGTGCTGGAGAACTGTGCTGGCACTGGAAACACAAATCACCACGCTGAACATGTTTACATGTTGAAAGCAGCAGCTAGTCTGTTTGTGCAGTAAAATAAGTCTAAGTTCAAATAGAGAAAAGAATAGTTCAGTTTAAATCTGCCTGCTAAGGAATGTGAGGGAAGGTTAGTGACTGAACCTGTATCAGCTCTACAGAGACTGGCCACCATCTCTGGGGAACCTTTGGCAAAAGCAAGAGCAGAGCGCCCCCTGTGGGCCACAGTCACCACGCTCATCCTCTGCAGGGCCGAGGAGAAGGGAAACCTCTTAATGATGGCCACTGGTTCACTTGTTGACTGAGAACAAAATTAAAGACAAGAATAAACTCATGAGTCCAAGCAGGTAAAGAATAGTATGAAATCGTGTTTGCCTCCTTCCTGATATTCTTTTCTGTTTTTTGTATGTGAAGACAGAAAAGTGTCTGAAGGCTGATGGAGTTCTCTGATGTTTATCCCAAAGATTAATGGCAGAAGAGAAAATGGCAGTTTTCTTCTAAATGAATCAGAGGGACAGAACCTTTAAAGTGGTTCTAGTGTCATAACGTCTCCTGACTGCTGTGTCTGAACATGCAGTGTTTTTGTCTGTTAAATATGGAAAAACGGCTCTAATAAGCTGAACTCCGAGCTAGTTTTAGTAGAGTTTAGGATTGCGCTACATCTGCAGGAATACTCACAGATCCAGGAAACAGAGGTGGCTGAGAAGGAGGTCTCATAACAGCCAAAACTTTGTGACCTCCAAATTCTGAATGTATAACATCTCCATCACCCTCTGGCTCCTGGAGAGTCTGAGGAAATGAGATTGGAATAACGACTCAGATAATATTAAAGTCAATAGAATCATCTGTACAGAACCATACCCAGCCAGTAGACTCCACCATCCTGAGCTCCAAAGGGTCTCCAAGGCTCTGACCTCTCAGCATTGTGACAGTGTGGCAGCAGGCCAGGGCAGAAAGCATGTGACCCGGGGGCAGGAGTTTGGGCTCTGGAACCAGTTCTGAGAAACCAGCAGGTCCTCCCTCCATCACTCCCCACACATCCAGACCCTCCTCTGTCAGAGTTCCTGTCTGGGAAACAAATCGACTCTATCAACATGTAAAGTGACCACAACTCCTCTTCTCGTTAACAGACTCACCTTGTCGAAGCAGAAGACTGAGACCTTTCCACAGACGTTGATACGTGGTGGACTAATGCAGAAAATACCGTGACCCTTCAGCCTGCGTTGGGCGTAGATGGTTCCTGCTGTGATGGCAGCAGGCAGAGCAGGAGGGACTGCAATGGTCACAATATCCAGACTTCTAACAACTAACTGCAGCCAAGTGACCTGGACACACACATTCAGACACAGGTCAGTGTTAATTACTGCCAATCCAAAACACACATTGACCTTTTTATTATAGCACTTACATTGGCTTTGAAGAGGATCACAAAAATGTAAATGGTGCCAATTAGAGCTAAAACAGGAAAACACCATGAGAAAAATGTTCTTGAAAAGCATAACCTGATTTACTCATTTGAAAATATGAATTAAATGAGCTTCTTTCCACACCATTTATTAAATACTTATCGGTAAAACTTACCAATAATGCCAAGAATTAGGAGGAACTTCATGGCATCTCTGTAAAAGCGAAAGTTGATTGGCTGAGGGTATAAAATGGAGCTGACCAGGTCACCTTTGGCTGTGAAAAACCCTGCAGAACAAACAGAAGCTTTTAAAAGTCCAGTTTTCTAGTAAAAACTCTAAATCTGTTACATCATCCCTCATAAAGACAGATACATGTTAGGGTGTGTTTACTGACCGGTGCTTGTGACCACAGCGACAGCCCCGCTGCCTCCTGGCCGTCCTCCTTTGGCCTGAATGACGTGGGTACCACAGAAGAGAGTGTGTCGGCGTTCAGTCTCTGAGCTGTACTTCCTGTCATCAGCTGGCAGGGGAGTTTTCAGCACGGGAACACTTTCACCTGAACATAGTGGAAACAGATTTAAGCACTGATTGAATGTAAACTGATTCCTAAAGTTTTTATGAGTCTCTACAGTAAAACAAACAGGAATTTTCCTCCTATTTGAGTAAAAACAACAAATCCTTCAGTTATCTTCAGTCTGGTGCTGGTTTACCTGTGAGCATGCTCTCATTGACGAGACACTCCCCAGCCACCAGGGCGGCGTCACAGGGCAACAGCAGGCCTTCCTGAGGGACAATCAGACAGTCTCCAGGGACCAGCTCCATCGAACTCACACACTCCTCCTCTGAGAAAACAGAAACCCAGAACGCTGATTAAAAAGAGTTTGATATAAAACAACATTAATAGATCAAACTAGGCCTTCATTTGGTCTAAAAATATATATTTTAATTTTCTTCCTTTTTTCATAGTGATCATAGCTCATTTTGTAATAAAAGGTTTTGCTGAAACTAAATAAAGATCACACTGGAAAACATCATAAACTCACCTCCTGAGTCTCTGCGTATTGTAACACTCGTTAAAAACCGAGCCATGTTGCGAAGAGTGATACTTTGCTGTGGAGTGAGGGGAAATAAAAACGTATAGACTGTCCATTAAATATGTCTATAGAGATTCATGTCTATATATCAATATCAGGATCAGAGAAAGCTATCTCACCTTACGGGTTTCATAAAGCGAGATACTGATGGAGATAATGGAGATAATAAATATACATAAGGCATAAAAATAATACGCATCAATAGTCCACAGGGTGATACTGAACAACTGAAATACATAGAACGGGTTGAGGACCTGCAGGAGCAGAAACAGAGAGAAACAAAGGTAAATCTAACAATCTGAATTTTAAACTAAATCTGACTTTTCAACAATCCTACTGTAAATTCCAGAAAAGTTGGAAATGTTTCCAAAATACCGTTTGTTTGAACCTGGATCATTTTGGTATTATTTTCATGCATCGTTGCTTGAACAAATCAAAGCTCAAGTACACAAAACTTCCCAACTCTGTTTAGAAATCTGGGTTTTATATAAATGAGATGTTTCTAACGCACCTCCTCAAACAGCAGCCTCACGTACGACTTCACGGGCACATCGATGAGGTTGGCTCCATACATGCACCTCCTAAAAACAACAAAAGTATGAAATAAATCTGAAATTTTGTCTGAGATCAAAACAACTTTGTTTATATTAATCTACCTTAAGCTCTGCTCCTGAGGACTCAGTCCCTTTTGGAAGCCGTACAAGTTTCTGCAAGTCCAGTCCTCACTGAGGACACTGAAGACAGAGAGAAAAGAGTTGAACGCTGTTAGAAATATCATCAAAATATTAATTTATAAAGCAGGAATGTAGCATATTATTATTTGTATAGTGCAGATGAATAAAATCAAGCCACCAATAATAGAAATAGAGAAATAAAGCTTATAGTTTTCAGCTTTTAGTACCTAACACGACAGAAAGCCCCTTTTCTGTCTAGCCAGATGTAACGCAGTCCTTCAAACAGGTAGTACCGCAGCAGCGTTTTCTGAAACACAGTAAAAACCACTTTATCATTAAATCCTTTTACATACTGTAAAATGATCAAGCTTGATTAGGTTTTTACCTGCTCTGTGTGCAGCTGAACATTATCTCTCCATTCAGCCTCATCCTGCTGTCCCAACAAATCCAAACTGACAGAAACAACAGAGTAAGCACAGAACTGTACATGTGCAGATTTAAGTAACATGGAGCTCACCTGCCCTCCTCCACCTCCTCTGTCTGCACCTCCACCACATGTTGCTCACCAAAGCAGTCCTGACAGAAGAGATCACATCAATACTTGACTGAGCAGATCTAATAGAGAACACAGCAGTAAACACAGTCTAGTGATCATGTCAGCTGTAACGTGGGTTTTAATTCTACACATCTGGATTTATTTCCTCACTCTTAGCAGGAGGATATCTGCCAAAGCCAGCGGTGAGGAGCGGCAGCGAAGGAGGACGCCGAGCCGAGGACGCCAGTGGAACACAATCAGGAGGAGGCCCAGAGACAGCAGGGATAGCAGACGACACAACCACACCCGCCAGCGCACCCACTTATAACCCTGAACATCCTGAGGGAGCAACGAGTCGGTCAGTCCATTTATGCATCATCAGTTTTATATTCAGTCAGGTTAAAAGACACAGATCCTGCTGAAATATCAGAAAATGCAACATGATGCTTTTAAATGCACTAAGAGAGAACATGCAATGTGGATTTGTACCAAGATGACTACTCACTTCTCAACCTCTTCAATTAGTTTCATAAGACTGGTCTGTTTTTGGCCCTGCGACCCTCAGTGGAGGACTAAGCGGTTACGGAAGATGGATGGATGGATGGTCTGTTTTTGTTTTGTTTTGTTTTGTTTTAAACAAAGGAAAAACACACCTCCACTCTCACATGCTTCTTACTGGAGAAAAACTACATGGTCAGAAATAGGGCTTTTCTGGCAGTGGCTTGTTTTGCCAGTGATACCAAAACATTGTGACTGATTATGATTTTTCACACACACACACACACACACACACACACACACACACACACACACACACACACACACACACACACACACACACACACACACACACACACACACACACACACACACACACAAAACGGTCATAACTTCTTAACAAAGTTTATTCAAAAAGTTTATTTTTTTTCCAGTTAGACAGAATCTAACTCTTATTGATAAAATAAGCATTTTAACAATGTCAGATTAACTGGCTGCTGTGTGTTTAGCAGGAACACTGAAGAGGATCTTACCATGTGTGAGTCAGGACTGAGGAGAGGGTCTCGTGGACTGGGTGAGGGGAGTCCGCTCTGCGGATCCACAACACTTCCTACAGGACACAGAATAGACACCATTAATTATAACGTCAGTTATAATATTTATATGTGAAGAGAAATAAACAAACCTTCAAGGTAAAAAAAAAACAAAACAAATTGCTTGTACTAGTTTCTAAATTTGGAGTCTTTGTGTTTTAGTGTCCCTTAAAGAAGTGAGTGGATATACGTAAGTGTCAAAAGGTGATGTCACTGCTTTGGAGCTCTCATTTAAAACTGACAGTTTTCAGATATAAGTCCAGTTTTAGGTGTAGCTTACTTTATATGTTCTATCAATTGATTTTAACATTGTTTATAACAAATCGTAAATCTGTGCCTGCACGGGGTTGTTTTTAAGATTGGTGCTGCTCTGATTTCATCAATGACGTCATTTAATTTCCAACCAAAACTGCTATTTTGTGCATGCACTGACATGTATTTTACCAACAATATTTAGGAATACAAAGTCATAATTATAATAGTCTCTATGCAAAGAACACACACACACACACACACACACACACACACACACACACACACACACACACACACACACACACACACACACACACACACACACACACACACACACACACACACACACAGAACCGCTGCTTTCAGTCACTGTTATGCAACCAGTACAAATAAAATGCCATAATGGCGCCGCCTTTGTAAGCTCTATAACCACTCTGTGACGTCAAAAGCAGCAGTGATGTTTGTCTCGGCAGACAGCAAACATGCTCCACCTGCTTTTCTTATCTTACCTTATATCTAAACTGTGTCAGTTACGACTGTCTGCGGCACTTTACAACTCTGTTCCCACCAAAAGCTGAGATTCAGGGTCAAATGTAAACTAAAACAGAATGCAGTGATTTACAAAGGATTTGAACTGAAAAAAGACATTGTACAATCAGTCAAAAAGTAAAGAAAACACAGTTTACATGATTTTTCTATATCCAGTTTCCTTTACAAAACTAGATTGTTATCAAGTCAATTATCATGAATCACAAAAGTGATTTTAAATGTGTCAGCAGCATGTTTATCACAGCAATGAATGACCTCTTCATATCAGATTTCACCTATCAGATTACTGGTATTTGAATATCTTTTGTGTGTGTATTATCTGAAATACCTCTAATTTCTATGAGCACATTATTAAACTGGGAGGTTAAACACTCATTGCTGCCTTAAATATTTCAATATATGCTTTATTTAAACTGTGCAGGAGTTTTCATTGAATCTGCTTTAACGTTTTTGAAACTCACTGCTGACACAAAGACTAAATAAATAAACACGTTTCATTATTGTTGCCCTTGTAGAGGTTTCAACTCAGAACAGGTTTGAATTATTGGTAAATCACTCATTTCTGGTTCTATATTAGCAATTTACTCACATCTCATTTTTATGTCTCTCAATGAAAATTTCTATAAGAATAAAAGAATTATAATAAATCCATCATTGCAGGACTGAAAAATTCCAGAGGCCTTTCTGGAGCAATCTGTAACAATTTTATATAATTATAGGTGCACATTTAACCTCCTGAAACCCGAGCTTCTACTTGGTGTGTGTTAGTCATTTCATCTAGTGTTTTGGGATTAGCAGGACCTCTTAAACACAAACAACATTCATTTAGCACCTTTCAAATGCAAATGCTACTCTAAAAATATAAAAAATAAAGTAAAGGACAAAACAGCAATCATTAAATAAAACAGCAATCACAAAAACATGAACATAAAAGCAGATACCGTAACACCTGCTCACTGCTGAACTGAACTGAACGGGACCGTACGGCGAGAAAGGAACAGGAATAAATCTAAAGGCTAGAGACCGTCCACTTTCACCGCCGATTACTTTCGGTTTTCACGGTGGAAAGAGCGGAGAGTTCCGCGACCGGGTAGACAGGTGAACTGATGACATCCGAAGAAGCGGGTAAGGCGGGCTGGACCCATACGAATGATACAGTACGGGCTGGGAGTCCAAAAAAGGGTTTTAAATAAAGGCAAATGGACTTATTTGGTTCTTTGAAGACGTTTCACTGCTCATCCGAGTAGCTTTGTCAGTGACAATTCTGTGGCTGGGAGCTGCCTGTCTGTGAGTCTGGGCAGCAGGAACTCAGGCTGACAAGCGCTCCGCCTTGCTTCAAACACAAGTTGCGTACATTTTGTTTTTTACGTCTTTCAAATTAATCAAGCGTTATTAACGCGCTAAAGTCCCGGCCCTAATATACCGGGTATATGTATATATTTGAGTGTGACACCAGCACCATATTTGTGACTCCTTGTGTCAATGGGGTCAAGAAACGAGATAAATAAAATTGTATTTCGGAGGACAGCTCTTTATTTATGTTTGTCATGCCTGCAGTGCAGTTTAATAAACATATTTCTAAAATTTACAGCATTTAAAGTGATGACAAATTGAAGATAAAACAGATGGTATCAGATTAAAGAGCGACAATAAACTTTACTACGGTAAGTGAACACAACACAACCGAAACACTTCGAGATTCGAGACAAACGTGAGCTTTAAAAGCTAAAGAAGAAAGTAAACGTCACATAAATGTTGCATTTTTACTCTAACCTGACAATAAAATCATTATTTCACGCAACTGAAATAAAAAATGAACTGAAAAAGAAGAGAAATAATTATTTGTTCATCCGGATACTCACTTCCGCTTGTTGTTCGTGAAACAAGCCCCGTGTCGTTCAACAACCCTTAACGTCAACTATAAGTTTAAGGCGAAACTTAACCTGAAATATTTGCTGCTGCTGCGTGTTGATCAACCAGCGTCTGAATCCGACAGAAAACTTGTTCAACCGGCTTTTAGGTCAAATATTAGAGCGAAACACAAAACTACAAAAAATAAACTACGCCAGCCCTGATACCAGGATAAAACAGCACCATTTTTTTGTTTACAATTTGCAGCTATAGTACTCATAATCTAAAGTTCCTCTTTTGGTACCAATATTCTCTTATCAAAACAAGCACAAGTAAACATTCACACCACAGGTTAAACTAAGTTATCATTAAGGTAACGTTTTCCTCATGATAACAGGTTGGTGTAAAGGTCACACTGCTTGAACATCAGTGTCCGTCTCATGTTAGCAAGCTACAGAAACAAAAAATCATCACAAGGTAGGTAAGGCTGAGGATTCTTTTTAAAAACCACATGCTTTGTTCAAGGCCAAACCCAAGCAAAAGCATCCGCTTTATAATGAAACCCTTAGTTTTAAAATTTAAACCATTCATTTGTTTTAAAAATCTTAAATGTAAATACAAAATCCTATTATTAGGGCCAGTGATAAGAAGAAAAAAACTATGATGAATTGTCAGAGAAAGTACCTGAATAAATTTGAAATATTGAGAAAGAGTTGAAAAATTTGTTCCGTTTTTATTATTGTTGTAACTGAGGAGTTTCTGGGTGTGCCTTTACTGAGTAATAAAAATTAGGCATTTTATTGAATATGTATAATGTAAATTATGTTTGTTGTTTTTTAATGAAATAAATAAACATAATATGAGGTCATGTTTTCTTTAGCTGTTTCCACAGCAGAACCCAAAGATTTTCCTTTAATCTTTCAAAATAAGTCTCAAACATACACACGTACCTCTAACGCTATTAAAAATAGTTTATTAATATTGTCCTCAAGTAAAACTCAAACTATTTTATAAGCTTTCGATATTTTGAGGTATGTTTGAGACTCTTATGGTGAAAGAAGGAGGAAGTTTTTTGAGTCCCACTGTGGATTCTGCTGCAGGTGTAGCCAGAAGATGGCACAAAATGCCTCGTTTTTTTGTAGTTAACTCAGTAAAAACCACAGAACTACAGTCGGATTCAGGAGCAAAATGTAGTTTGCATCCGGCTCAGGCTATACATTTTTTCTCAACATTTACTTTAAACTCAACACTTCATCCTTTAATTTTTTCCTCAACAATGGCACTAATACAGGGCTGTGGCACTAATACAGGGCTGTGAAAAAGTATTTGCCCTCTCACAGATTTCTACTGTTTTTGTCACACCAGTAGTCAAACATGGTGGTGGTAGTGTGATGGTCTGGGGCTGCTTTGCTGCTGCAGGACCTGGACGACGTGCTGTAATTAATGGAACCATTAATTCTGCTGTCTACCAGAAAATCCTGAAGGAACATATCTGACCTTTGACCTTAAACAGTCCGTTCATGTTGGAAAGCTCTCTCTGTAAAGAGACAAAATTCCTCCACAGTGACATGAGAGCCCATTACTAATTCTCACAAACACTGAATTGACAGGATTGTAGTTGTTGCCACCAGGAGTGTTACAACCTGTTATTAAATTCAGGGGGCAAAAGTTTTATTTTCCATAATAATGAACACCTTCATTTAGAAACTGCAATATGTGTTTACTTGTGTCGTTTTTGTCTAATATTTAAATTTGTTTGATGATTCAAAACATTTTAGTTTAAAAAAATAGGAACTCAGGACAGGTGGAAACACTTTTCACACCACTGTATGTGATTGTAAATCCCTCAGTAACGTTTGTGTTAATGCCAAGTAGCCTGTTCAGTCACAGGACCAACATAAAGACAATCTCTCCTGTCCGTGGGAGTTTAGACAAAGGAGCTTCAGATGATCAGGGTGAAGTGAAGCAGGTTAAAATTCATGGAGACTCACATCAGTAGGAGCTTATAGTGAAAAGAGTCCAGCACAGACTGTACTTCCTCAGGAGACATTTAATCGCTGTGCAGTAGAAAGTATCCTGAAATATCACATTACAGTTGCTAGCTACTGTTCAGCCACAGTCAGGGCAGCTCATCAGAGAGTGAACCAAGCAGCACAACAAGTTGCTGGACTTCCCCTATCTGCCCTGGAGGACATCACCCACCCATACTACCATGTGCTTACACTGCTGCCCTCTGTTCTTTTAGAATTACTGAAAGTCATCAATACGCTTCTTTTCCTGACAGTTTCTTTTTACGCAATGCAAAACTTTTAGAAGAATTTTTAAAAGCATCTTTAAAACTCTTTTTTTTTTGTTTTGTTTAGTAAGGGTGTGGGAAAACTCTTTTGTTTTATTTTTAAACCACACCATTACAAAACACATTTTCTGCAGTGTCAAAAAAAGGAAATGTGACGTGTTCACAAATAAGGAGACAGGCATGTGATAGTCATCTGAGCTGAGAAAGCAAGAATTAGTCAACCCCAAATAGCACAATACTGGATTTCATTAGCAGAACATGAAGTGGCTGCTTGGATTACTGATTTAGTTTTTGTTTCTGTTATTATACTGTTACAGTGTTACAATATAAAATATCTGTTAAAGCTATGCTTTAGTAAAGGTCTATTATGCTTTTATTATTTTAAATAAACCATATACATCTGTGAAGTGGGTCCCATGACGCAGGGGGACATTTGTAGTACTGAAGAAAAGGAACATAAAAATATTTTCACAGTTGTGTATAATACACAAGAAGATGCAACATATTTTGTTAAAATTCAACCACTGACTGTTTAACTGTGTGTAACCGTTTTCATTTGTTTACATGTACTTTATTGTTTACCTACCAAAAAGTTAGAGAAAAAGTAACCAAGTGAGTTCAAAATGAGGCCCATGATATACATTCAGATTACTCAAAGGCAGAAAATATTAGAAGGGCGTTTCATTTTAAGAATGATTCCAAAATTTCCTTTCTTTCTTATAGCCCACTGACATAAAAGCAGTTTGTTGTCCGATAGTGGGTAGATGTCATTTGATTAGACCGCAATCTCCAGTTGATCCTCTAGATGTCACTATTTCATGTCAAACCTATTATTCACATTAGGTAACTTCTATTTGAAGTACGATTTCATTTTTAGGACATTAATACTGACATTTAAAATAAACTGATTATAATGTTGACTTTTTTCCACTACATAGAAGTTCAGTGAGAAAAGGGGACCATGTTTTTATTTACTTGTCTCACTCGTCAAATCTTGTAGGATCATGTAGAGATTTCAATAAAACAATTATGTAAGCAGACGGGCATTTAAAGGAAGATGACATTGTTGTTCTCTGTTGACTAAAGAGGGTAGTATTTTTCCACAATGTTCCAGCAGTCTATTCAAAAACTTTTATTTGAATTACAAAGTTTTTCAAGAGACAGCCTTTGTTACAAAAACTGTCATATGCAAAAACATAGCCAACATGAAGGTCAGGTGGAGGGAAACTTTTGCAGAAAGAGACAAAAATTTACATAATGATGGATGAGGCTTAAATTGGTTAAACTGGTGTTCAGGTCTCTTCATGGTCTGGCCCTGTCTCATCTCCAGGACCTTTTACATATCCAGACTCCATCCAGGACATAAGGTCAAATAACCAAATGCTCCATGCCGTTTGCAGATCCAAATTAAAAATCAGAGGTTGTTGTGTTTTTGCTGTAGCTGCCCCTAACATCTGGAACAATCTGCCTCCTTAGATCTGTTCAGAACCTTGGTCATGTCAAAAAATTCTAAAGACCCACTTCTACTCAGTGGCTTTTGACTCCAGTTAAAACTGATAACCTGATTCTGTGCTATCTGTATTGCTGCTTTAGTGCAGCCCTGGTTGTTATAAAAACCTATACAAATACAATTGACATTGATATATTAAAAAGGTAGTTAAAAATGGATGTAGTTAGCAGTTCAATGACAAAACATTTAAACAATGACTGATAATTTCTGGTTGGAATCACCTAAAATACAGATACATTAATTTATTTACATTAAATGAATTAGTTCTGGCTGTTTTGTTAGATCATAATAATTAACATTTTGTTAAGGAGTGGAGCAGCTTATAATATAAGCTTTCATTCTGTTTTATTAATACAAAGTGAACACATTAAATACGGGAAATTGTTATATTAATTCGCTAACTAAGCAGTAATAAACTTTGTAGTCGAGCTGACAGAATGGTTCTTGGGGAGTTCTTTATAGCGGGACACCAACAACCCGATTGACTAAAGGTTAGCAAACACGCCTTAATGCTCTGTTGAAGAAATGTTAACTCAAAAAGCTTTAAAAAGCACTTACCACGTCTGTACATCCTTTCGTCACGATAACAGCCTCCACATAGCTTCTAAAAACTATACTATCTCCCAACAGGGCACGAAGCCTTTCAAGACACACAGCTACAGTAGCTTCGCCTTCTACGGCAAGTCTCATAGTCCAAAACTGTCAATGACCAATGAGAACCCGGACTCAACAAACTGACGGATCCCTTCGCTTTTTCAGCACAGACCCTTTTTCGTGGTAAAATTTATGTTTTAGGCTTTAAAATATTAAATTTAAATTAAATTCACAGTAATGCTACAGACCGGGCAAACCGGGGTGGTGGTTCCCATTTTTAAGAAGGGGGACCAGAGGGTGTGTTCCAACTATAGGGGGATCACACTCCTCAGCCTCCCTGGAAAGGTCTACTCCAGGGTACTGGAGAAGAGGTTCCGGTCGATAGTTGAACCTCAGATCGAAGAGGAGCAATGTGGTTTTCGTCCTGGTCGTGGAACTGTGGACCAGCTCTTTACCCTCGCTAGGGTGATGGAGGGGTCATGGGAGTTTGCCCAACCAATCCACATGTGTTTTGTGGATTTGGAGAAGGCTTATGACCGTGTCCCCAGGGGCACCCTGTGGGGGGCGCTCCAGGAATACGGGGTGGATGGTCTTTTGTTAAGGGCCATTCAGTCCCTGTACCAGAGGAGTGTGAGTCTGGTCCGCATAGCCGGCAGTAAGTCGGACCTGTTCCCAGTGAGGGTTGGACTCCGCCAGGGCTGCCCTTTGTCACCGGTCCTGTTCATAACCTTTATGGACAGGATTTCTAGGCGCAGCCGTGGTGTGGAGGGGGTTGGGTTTGGTGACAGGAGAATCGCGTCTCTGCTTTTTGCGGATGATGTGGTCCTCCTAGCTTCATCGAGCTCTGACCTTCAGCTCTTGCTGGGAAGGTTCGCAGCCGAGTGTGAAGCGGCTGGGATGAGGATCAGCACCTCCAAATCTGAGGCCATGGTTCTCGACCGGAAAAAGGTGGATTGCCAACTCCGGGTCGGGAGAGAGGTCCTGCCTCAAGTGGAGGAGTTCAAGTATCTCGGGGTCTTGTTCACGAGTGAGGGAAGGAGGGAGCGGGAGATCGACAGGCGGATTGGGGCAGCGTCTGCAGTGATGCGGACGCTGAACCGGTCTGTTGTGGTAAAGAGAGAGCTGAGCCAGAAAGCAAGGCTCTCGATTTACCGGTCGGTCTACGTCCCAATCCTCACCTATGGTCATGAGCTTTGGGTAGTGACCGAAAGAACGAGATCGCGGATACAAGCGGCTGAAATGAGTTTCCTCCGCAGGGTGGCCGGGCTCAGCCTTAGGGATAGGGTAAGAAGCTCGGACATCCGGGAGAGACTCGGAGTAGAGTCGCTGCTCCGCCATATCGAAAGGAGCCAGTTGAGGTGGTTCGGGCATCTGGTAAGGATGCCTCCTGGACGCCTCCCTCGGGAGGTGTTCTGGGCATGTCCTGCCGGCAGGAGGCCCCCAGGTCGACCCAGGACAAGCTGGAGGAAATACATCTTCAGTTTGGCCTGGGAACGCCTGGGCGTCCCAGCTGAGGAGCTGGTGGACTTGGCCGGGGAGAAGGTGGCCTGGGCTGCCCGACTTAGAATGCTGCCCCCGCGACCCGGACCCGGATAAGCGGAGGAAGGCGAGGCGAGGCGAGGCGAGGTAATGCTACAGAGAGATGTGCATTAAAGTCACCATGACAGTCAGTCTGAATGAAGATTCATTTTCTGGCAATATTAACATGGAAATGACAGAATCATTAGTGTGATAAAGTGGTTAAAGAAAATTAACATTCAGAATTTTGATTTTTAATGTTTTCTTTCTCACAAAACATGACAGCAATAAAAAAAGCACAAATAAAAAACTAACACATCTAATTATATATGTTTTAAAACAAACCTTTTTTGAAAATAAAGTAGTAAAGCAGTTATTTAAAAAAAACTGCCTGCTTTAGTTACACTAACATGTTTTTAACTAATATTCTTTAAATAATAAAATCTTTTGGATTGCACAGATATGTCCTCATTATGAAAAAACTAATGACAAAAAACAACAAAATAATGTCCATGAAAAAAACTTTTTTTCTTTATATACTTACATATTGTTATTGCAGTTTAGAGTAGAGCACCAACAACAAAACAAATTTAGTTTTTTGTATTCTCAAGCATTATATAACTTATTTTTTTTAATAAAAAATAATACTATCACCAGACTAAATACATCACCATGTGAACCCATATAATGCTGACAAGAAAAAACTGTGACCCATAATGCTGATATATATTATGTTCAACAGACTTTTTAGAGGACCTTTTTCCACTTTTAATTCCCTTAATGTATTGACACACATTTGTCAGATAAGCATCATAGTCCTAAAAGGTGCTAACGTATCAAAAACTTTAGTTATGAGGGGCCATCAGGGACATTTTTCTAAATTACCTTTCATACACACGTTTGT
Organism: Callopanchax toddi; assembly: GCA_006937965.1. Taxonomy (NCBI): domain Eukaryota; kingdom Metazoa; phylum Chordata; class Actinopteri; order Cyprinodontiformes; family Nothobranchiidae; genus Callopanchax; species Callopanchax toddi. The sequence goes on along the minus strand of SSNR01000052.1, from coordinate 688,189 downwards.
GAAAACGTCTCATACACAAAACCTCTTATAAACACATATAAAAACAAAATCTCTCATACATATGTGAAAACCAAACAGGTGTTTTCATGAGAGGTTTTTACAAGTGTGTATGAGAGGTAATTTAGAATAATGTCCCTGGTGGCTACACAGGATGCACTCATACAAGCCATCCTGTTGATGTAAAATACCAACTCGTCTTCTGTAACTTTTATTTTATTAACCTTTCACCTTTAAAGATCAAAGCTGCTTTTGCATTTGAATAACATTTTTATTTTCAATGCAGTTATTATCACACAGATTGCATATAGTTGTTTTTTGCACAGCTCCTAATAATTTTCTAAACTTAACTAACTTAACAAAAATTTCGTCTGAAATTGTGATAACTGTTTTATTCTGGACAAGTTGGTATCTCATGCAAAGATATGAAGACCTAATGGCTGTAGATATGTTTTAGGCTTGTGCAGGTTACAGTAAGAATTTGGTTTATTTACCAGTTTTTGTCTGTCCTCCACTGACTGGTAATACTGCTTCTTCCCCTCCTGACTCCCATCCTTCTTTTTCAGGTACGGCTCGATGGATTTGTACTGTGCATAAAAGTTACTCATATCCTGGTGGAAATAATCACAGAGAAACACATGTTTTAAGATGCTCATGTGTTGATGGAGGTCAGTGTTTTAAACGTAAACCTTTCCCAACCTTACAGGCACCAGATCTTTGACCACGTACATGTGTGGCAGTGGGTAGATTTTAGTGTCAATTTTGTTTAGGCATGATGCCAGGGTGTTTCCTCCGTTTATGTTCATGGCATATGAGCCACAGATACCTGAAGAAATGAATAAATGTTCAAACACTAAATTCTTCTTCTTCCAGAACGATCTCTTTTGAGTTCTGAATTGAGGGGAGTAAAATGTGCTGACATAAGATCAGACAGATTTTATTTCTTACCTCATGACAGGAATGCCTAAATGTGAGTGTTGGGTCAATTTCATTCTTGATCTTGATTAGAGCATCCAGAACCATCGAACCACAACTGTATTAACAGGATTACAGTGAAACAACAGTAGTAAAGGGTAAATACAGCTCAGCAGCATCTTTTTCACAGGCCCAGTCATAACTTATGAGTTTACTGTATATTGATGTTATCAATGTCTGCATTCGTGGTTTGTCTCTGGGCGTGTTCGAGTCCCAGCGGTAAAGCTCAAATTTCTTGATCCTGGGTTCAGGAGCCGGAGAAGCTGCAGTCTGAGCGTACCGCACCATCTGCATCAGAAAATGTGAAGTTGCAGAATGTGTTAAATAACTAAAAACAGACCAATTGTTGAAGCCTTTAATATTCAAACTGAATAAACAAGAATAAATAAACACATCATAATAAGACCTTGTAGTGACGTAAAAGTCATAATAGGAAGCACTTTGTAATTTAATCCAACGGTTCTTGTATATCTACTCATAAAAAGGATGATAATCACTATTTATGTTGCACAAAATTTAAGTAATAATACATATGCCATACATTATAATGATATGACATATGGACATGTAATAAAATTCTCAAAAATATTTATTGTACCAGATGCTTTAGTGTTTTGAATACTTCTAGCACTATAAAGTACTAAGTCTCCCTCTAGTGGCAGCTTGGATTAACTGACATTAGTGATGTGTTACATCACTAATGTATAAGGATAATTTAACTGACTTTAAGAATAATAAAATTCGACTTAAAACAATAAATGACGCTTTTTCTACTTAAAGGCGCAGTTAGATGTTTTTTGTCTCAAACTTCATACTTCAGTACAAATTTAAAAAAGAGATAAAATAAGATAAAACGATCTTTGTAAAGTAAAATTGTATAAGTAAATTTAAAAATTCTCACTTTAATATGTGTTTTTAATAGTTCGTTCAATGGCTATACTACGGTAATTTTGTCTCACTTACTTATTAGCATAAGCTAAACATCGTAAAAAAAAAAAAAAAAAAAAAAGGCTACAAGCATTACCTAAAAAGACAATTCTTCGCTATAATTTCTAATTTACTCACAGCCATCAGAGCAGATTTCCTAAAACCCGACACGTTTCGGCTTAGGTACGTTTGTGTAGATTTAGAGAATATTAATATTTGATCGTGATAACTCCTGAAGATGCAGTCTCCACTTCAGCTGATGAAGACGCACGCGCTGTGTCCGTACGTAAAGACGGCGTCAAACACGTTGCGTTTACGTGCAGTGTCCCAGCTCGGTCATCCGGCAACCACACTACAAACTAATTTATTTAAATACTGTTTTGGCTGAAACTTGAGATATATGGGGGAAGGGATGGGTGGTGGTGGGTATTAATATTGTAGCGACCTTGACATCTTTTAAAAACACTTTCTGTTAATGTCCCTCATTCAGGTTGAACCAAAAGGCAAACATCCAAAGTAGAATGAAGGCAGCACCTGTATGATTTTACAACTCTCATTGCTGCAAGTCATTCACGTGCAGCATGCACACAGAAGCTTTCATAAATAATAGCAACACTGTGTAGGTAGTTTAAATATTCAGTTTCAAATAAATGATAATTTTGATTATTGATATTTTGATTTGTCAATTTCACTATGCTTAGAGGAACACCAGTTTGTTTAAATGCCTTCTTTCAATTCATGTTGTTGTTTTAATACATTTAAATGATGGTGTTCCTTTTTTGATGTATTAAAATATTTTTTGTTGTTATTTATTTTAATATGTACGTTATTAGGTTTTATGAATGATGCATGTTAGGTTTTGTGCCATATTTTGCAGATATGCTGCAGGACACTCAACCTAAAAAAAGTTTGGTCCACAAATGTTTTCTGAATTAAAACTGAGAGTGTAAAAGTCTGCAAAAATTACATTCTAAAGATTATAACGTCAAAATAAAAACATAAAAACTGGTAAATAGTTTACAATTGCTGAAAGATGCTGTCTTTCAACACTAAAATGAATTCTTATACAAATGTATATGGATTGAAAAGCTGAAAAGTATGCTTTTGTTAAGATCCACTATATGAACATTTATAAATAAATAAAAAAAGTTTAAATATTGCATTGAAATAAAAATCTAACTTCACAAGCAGTTTGGATATTTTACCTTTGCACTTGACAGTATAAAATGTTCAATCATGATGTTTAAAGGAAATAATGTCCTAAGTTTGGGGAAAAAAAATGCAGTTTCACCTAATTTGATCAAAGGAGAGTAGATTCCTTCAAGGGAATAAAGGTCCAAGGAGAACATCACAAGTGGACTTTGCTGGAGGATTGGTAACAAAGGTGAGCACATGATTTAAAACAAAGAGGAAGTAGTAATATATTTAGGAACTGAAAATACGGTGCTGCACACCAGGAAGTTGCAGGATAAGACTGATGGAGACAAAATCTTCCATATTTAGGTTGAAAACAAATGAGGGCAGCTTCAGGAAAAGCAAAGAAGTCGCAGAAACATGTGAGAAAACAAAGAGAAGCAACCTGGTCAGCAAGATGAAGGTGATGAAGCTCCTTATCCAGCAAAAATGTTGAGCTGCAGGAGTTTCATTAAAAACAACAACACAGGATGTTAGAAGGACTGAATGGAATATAAAGGAGACACAGTGGAGACTAAAAGAGGATAAAAAGAGGAGGAATAGAAAGATGAAAAGAATGAAGAAGATGAGAGGAGCAGTTTACTTTCCTTCCTCAACCCTCAAACCCTCACAGTCTCCTTTCATTCAACTTTTCTCTCCTTCAGTCCTCACATCTTCCAAACCACATCTTTCCTTTAACACCTTTCTATCCACCTCCCATCATCCATCTGCACATCTCTTTAATCTTTAATAGAGTTGACATCATAAACGGACATTTAATGCAAATAAAAGGTTGTTTTGCATCACTGTAGCAGTCTGAACACCTGGTGTGTGGCAGATATGTGCATGCAATTATGCTTAGTTTAAAAAATTTTTGATAAGATATTTATTTTAATTAAAAAAAAAAAAAGACTATAAGGGTTTGATTAGTTTTTTTTTTTTTTTTGTATATTTGGCATAATTGGTTGCAGCATCATAATTTTCCTTGTTTTAAAAATAGTTTTACTTCTGTCGTCTCTCAGAAACTGGCACAGACTCTGCCATCACGACAGCTGTGGCCTCCGTGGGAGACGCTGGACTTATGAGGTATTACTCTGTCTGGCCAACACCAGCACAACAGGAAAAGGCCGTTTGATTTGCTTCATTAACAGTCTCTGAATTAGCTGTCTAATATTGAGCCTGGAAGGTCAATAGTGTAGATGTGGTATCTGTATCTGCTGTTACTTGACTGGCTAATTACATTAAAAGCTCTGAAAAAAAAGTGGGATTGTAAGTTCATTCTGTTTGATGTTCTCAGCCTGCAGCTCTTCGTACATGTAGCTGATAAACTCCTACGTAAGTGAGCCATGCTGAGTTCACACGCAGTGCCATGTGCATTTTGATGATGCAGGACTTTTATTTTAAACACATATGCATGTTTTTAAGGTTGGGGTTTTTTTTGCATTGCAGGTTAAAAGGATTCATGAATGTCCTTCTTTGCAACACCTGACTCCAGAGCAATAAGCTGTTTGATTTAAATAATCCGTGCAGGATTGGACATGCAAAAATCACTTTTAAATTTTTATCTCATGTAACTGGCCAGAAGAATTTGACTAGATGATAGATGGCCAATCTGATGAGTCTGAAAACATTGTGTTATTGAATTCGGTGCTGTGGGGGACACTGGTGGGCTTATATTTCAACAAATTGCTGTTGAGCCTCCCTCTGCAGAGAGACAGTAGGTATTTCATTAAGATGCAGGCGCTGCTGCTCTGTCGCCGAGTTGATTTACCACCTCAAAGGAAAGCAGTGGTCTCTGGAGATGGCTTTGCCGGCTCAGGTTGCATAATGGTGTGAATAAAGTGTTCAATACTGAAACCACAGCGGTGTCTGAGTCTTTATGAAAAGGCATTAAGTGGCAAGAGAGGAACGTGCAAGCAGAGTTCCTCGGTCATTTTAAATTGGTAAATGTAAGCATCGATCAAAGGAAATATATTAAACCACCTAATCTTCTTGAATAAACCTGTTGTGTCTTCATTCAACAGGAGATGAACCAATTCCCATAAACTGTCTTAGAGATTTGCTCTGGAAAAAATGTTGATCCCTTTTTCCAACTGACATGACATTCCATGACTTTGTCTACACAAGGCATCTGAACAGACAAATGAAATGTTTATTTTCATTAAACTTGAAGTGTTTTATTAGACTCTGCTGCACACATGTGGTATTCCTGGTCACCGCTACTTCGGTGGATGGATTTAATTTCTTTCCCACACGCTCAGATGCATTTGTTTCTATAGCAACCCATATGGGACTCTTCCCCAGCAGAATCTTCCCTACAGAAGCCACATCTGTTGGCATTCTCACAAACATTGTTTCAGTCTCAGAGCTTTTTTTAAAATTTATTTTGCAGCTCAACATCTTCATTGAACATCATCCTCTGCAGGATTGGTGGAAGATCTGCAACAGCCAGAAGCTTAATCTACACACCCTGCAGAGACAGAAAGAAATGCAACATCTCTGCTCCACAAAAGGAAGAGCCTTGTGCTGTGAGTGCAGTGCATTTGCAGCACACATGCAAAAACTATACTCTGATTCAGTAAATGCTAATTTTGAACACAAGTTATTTCTGTTTTTTAAATTAACTGAAACATAAATCCCTGACTAAAATTTTTGGGCCAGGGTGGTTTGGATAGTTTTTTTTTTTCCATTAAATAATGAAATCATCATTTGAAAAAGAGTCACTGAAACTGTTATTTGCTCATGTGTGCTTTAGACTAATAAAATTCATTAAATAATTCATATTTGGCAGTTTGAACTTCTCTATTATTGCCTTTCCTTTATTTATCACTTTCAGACTCTGACTGGGAAATGCGGATGGAAACCCGGAGGAGATGCAGCAAAGTTGTTTATTATTTCATTTTCAAATTTATTTATTTGTTAATTTATGAGAGTATTTTTGATAGATTAATTAATTAATTATACAACTGAATGTTGCACAATTAGTGAGAACATATGTTTCGCCAGGGGTTGTATTTGGGTAATTTGTCCCTTCAAAGGATAGTAGAAGTTCTGTCAGCAAAAGAAAGTCTGACTGTCGTTAAAGAAGGTGTGAAGTAGCTTTAAACTGCTGAGGCTGCTGCCAAAGCAAACATCAGAAACAACAGATGCTGCTGCAGTAGAGAGTGACTGTGGTAACTGGGGTCACTGATACAAAGGAATCAGCAGCTTTGTGAAGTAGGAGCACCAAAAACCTTGAATGTTGTTGAAGTTATGAGAGAACTCAGATTCTTAGAAATACCAAACCTGGAGGATGAGCATTTAGGATCTTTTATGACCTGATACTGTAAACGTCTCCTCCCTCTATTTATAACTCCGTTCCTGTAAATGCCAAGAATATTTTATGAGAGGATTTATGGCTTTAGGGTTTGATAAAAGCATGTGGGACTCTTGGGATGTTTAGATTGTACTTTTTTCTTTAGCTGTGTCAATTATTCAGAATTTTGTTGTTGTTGCAATATTAATTATTTGCACTGACATATATTTGGAGTTTCTTAAGACTGATCAATACTTTTTTGTTTCAAACATCAGCTGATATTGTGAATAAACACTGGTGTTTATATTTAACCTCCTCCAGGAAAAGCTGACTGAATTAAGAAGAATTATGAAGCATTTCAGTCATATTTTGAGCAAGATAGCATTTTGATATTAATCTTTTGCTGTTTTCAGATTAAAAATAAAGGGAAAGAACCCAAAGGAAATGTTTGTCCTCATTTTGAAACACTGGTTTGGTAAAAATCACAGCCTGAAAGTATAAAAGTTTGCTTCTGAGAGTGTTTCAGCTTCTGTTATGGTTCTTTTTTCTGCAAAACACCTTTCTTATTCTTTAACCATCTTTGCTTTTTTCACAGTTCGTTCACAGATTGCTGCCCTGAAAAAGCTTCATCTCTTAAATAATGACTGTGTTGTTTCATTCTTCTGCTATTAAAGCTGATCTTGATTTATTTCCTGCTATTTTACAACCAGGTTTGCTTTTATGCACTTTAATTACGGTAAATCATCCTGACATCTAATAATATCTAGTGAAACATCACAACTACTGGCTGCAACAAAAGCCCAAACTGAGAAACCTCCATCCATAACAGTTGGATTATAGTCTGAACATGCATTTGCACCAAATGTTCTAATTCAGCTTCTTCACATAATGGGACTTTTTCCCAAAATGCATCAGGTTTACATAAAAGTTGAACTTGATGACTTTCCTCTTAAAGTCATTTTTGTTCAGCTGTTGCTGCTGAAGCATCACGATTGAACTTTAAAGCATTTTCTTTTTAGTCAAACTGCGACTTTAATTTGCTTTTATGAGTCATTTTGGGTTCCTTAAATTTAACTTTTTCCAGTTTTCCATTACGCGTCCAGCTCTTGGCTCTCTGATAACACTTCGATACCCTCCTTAAACATTCGTAAGCATTTATAATTTGACTGGAGCTCATTTTAAGCTGACAGCTGAATATTTATAACAAATTGAACAAGTCACGGTTTTAAAAATCTACTAAAAGACATTTGCCTGATGCATGCTTTTGACTTCTTCTTTCTTTTTTGCCTTTTAGAAATTTGCTCATCTTCAGCTTCACAATCTATTAAAGTAATGTCAGAAAAAAACGTTTATTTCCTAAAGAATATCCAGTAAAAGTAAATCGCCCTCTCTGCCCCGTGAACATAGCACTGCGTGTCTCTGAATTACAACAGAGGGCTTTTCTCAGCTCCACGAGGGCACCGCTTACCTCAGAAGTGCTCTCCATATTTTTCTGTTTGAATTTTAATAATCAAGAACCGGCGCCGTCTGCGGGACCTCGCTGTATAATCAGCACTCTGAAATAACCTCTCGCCGCTCAGACGACTGGAATGACACAATCAAACATCAGAGGTCACTGTTGTGCTTCAATGGCACTTTTAATAAAACAGACATTTCATCCTCACAACAGCAATGTCTGGACAGAGAGGGCGAGGAGGGGGGAGGTGGGGTGGTGCTGGGTGAGGGTTCCCTCTGCTGATAGGCTGGTTGCTCCTGATAAGTGGAAAGGAAATTGGATAAAAGGAAACTCAACTTGGAGAGCGTGGATTTACTGAGACGCTTTTGGCTGGCATTTACTGTTTGTGTTTTTTCTTCTTCTTCAAGTGTGAACTGAACAATTCTAATTTAGCAAAGAGAACTCGGACCGCAACCTCACGTGCCCTCCCGCCTCTCACATATTTACAGGGAAAAGTAATACATTCAGTTAATTCACTAAGTAACAAAGCTAATTAATCTGTGTTTTGAGCAGAAATCACACGGTTTCACATCCAGTTTTCAAACGTTCTGTTCCTTCCCTAGAGATTTTTACTCACACTGTCCAATAATCTATTGATAAACAACTCACACAAAAAAAATGTAACCCTCACCCCTCACCCCCTCACCCACCCACCCCAACACCTTATCATTAAATCCCACCTATCTGTATTTATACCTATTTACAGAAGCAGCAGTCTAACCATCACAAAAAACTCTCCCACCCTGCAGTAGCATTCGCCCCACCCTGCAAGTCCCACCCAATAAAGAAAAGAAATGAAATGCACATCTCGACTCCCTCCATCCAAACACATCCAAAGTCTTACCCTGTTCTAAGAGAGCATGCCAAGTTTAACAGTAAACACAGAAAATGTCTCTATACAGAAAAAAAGCACCCTTAAAAACGTTTCCTCTTCCTCCCGTAGTGGTGGACTAAAGATTTCAGTGGCAACAAATAACCTTGATCCATTTAGGGTTTTTTTTATTTAAGTGCAGACAGAGACAGGGTTAAGTCAAAAGGAAGTTCTGTCTGATAGGGTGAAGGAGGGGAGGAGGGGGGGGGGCATGTTATAAACAGAGGGGGGGCAGTTTTCCAGGTCTCTCAGGCAACATTTGGCCATGGGAACGTTTGGCACGAAGGGGTTGTGGTGTTGAAGGGGAGAAGAAGTGTTAAGGGAAGGAGGAGGACTACGTTATCCTTCTTTTTTCATGTTTTGTTTTTGTTTGTTTTTAGAGTCAGAGGTGTCGGGGACTGGGGTGACCGTTGTGATAGAGCTTCTGCTTGATGTGGACCATGTTGCCACTGGAGTCTTCCAGCTGTCTGAGCTGGGCTCGGCGACGGAGGTCTCGAAGGTTGCAGAACTGGGGCAGCCATGACCAGGATGGAGTGTCTGCAGAGATGAGAGTTTAAAAAAATCATAAAGTACAGTGGAGGAGGTGTTCAACATAAAATCACAGCTGATAAACAACGTTTTAGTCGTATTACATAGATATTCAGTTCATTTTGAAGTTTAAAATCATGCATTGTAGCTTCCTGACCAGCTTCTGTTCAGAGAAATAGAGATCAGGTGCTTTAGGACACACGTGGCTCTTTGTTTCCTTTGAAGTGGCTCCTTGAGTTGAGTTTAAATTAACAAGAAAAAAGACCAGAATCAGCTGCATTTGACTCTCATAGCTGTTGAGCTAATAGTGAGATTGCTTCTTAATTTGTTTATTCAGTTTTCTAACAGAACTATCTACTTTCTCAGCCAAATTGCTGCAAAAGTGAGAAGTTTTGCTCATAATTTGCAAAACACTTGATTTTAAGGCATCAAAATATTACATTACAGCAAAAATATAGAAAGTCTGTTATAGAAAAACCTACCGTACATCTAGTTAAAGCCAATAACCTGATGGGGTTTTTTTTTTGCATGTATGTTTTTATTGCAGTAAGGCACAATTCAGTGTGTTTGTTTTACTGATTTTCTACAGATAAAGGACAAACTGAACAAGTTCATTATTCTCGTTTTGCCTTTTAGAGAGAGAGAGAGAGAGAGAGAGAGAGAGAGAGAGAGAGAGAGAGAGAGATTCATCAGGTTTTTGCACTATAATAATATATTCTCTTCAACTTAGAGCTGTGTTTAATGGGTTTAAATTTAAAGTTTAATCTTTTTTTTGTTATTTTTTAAAGACAATCTTTTTATATTTAGGTTTTTATTTTGAACTCAAATATTGAAAATGTCTTCTTTTTAAAGTCTGTGAGGTTCTACTAATTTGTAATAGCTCGGGAAAAATAAAAAAATTCACAGAAAAAAGGGTCAGGTGTCAGAAGGTTAATTCTAATCTAATCTAAGTCGATTTTATGACTCTACAAAATAAATTTAGTACGAGATGATAAAAAAATGGCTCTTTCAGTCATAAAGGTTGCAGACCCCTGGACCAGTCAAAACCACGACCTAAGTCAAATGACTCTGTCTTAAAAAGGCTCCAAGACTTTCAAAGTAGTTCATGCAAGATTATTACATATATAAAGTTTATTTATCTTTGCCGTTGTTTCATTACACAGTTATTTATGTGGAATTATGCGATCATTTATGAGCGTAAACTTCACCAGCAGAAATAAAATGTACTGCTGACACGTCGAGGTCAGGTCTAGCAGGGTTTTCTTCTACAGAGATAATCATGTAACCTAACGGTGACATTAAGGTTTATTACACAACGCTCACATGAACAAATGTCAAAGTTTGAAGTTTGGAGCTGTTTTAAGACGGCAGCAACACGTTCTGGTCTTGGCTGCACTCAGACTAGCTGTTAGCTCATTTCCTAGAATGTAAACTCTATTTTTTCTGAACAGAGGCTGTTCAGGAAGCTATCCACAATGGTTTAAGGTGGTAGTTATTTATAACATTGGCACAAAAATACACTACAAAATAGCTAAAATATTCCTTTAAATGCTCCTTTTTTGTCTCAAACAGATTTCTGCCAGAACAAAGAATAAACATTTGATGAAATGAATCATTTTCCTCTTCGACATTTTAAAAATTTCCATGTTTTTATTCCACTTTATGTCTAAACTTCACAATGTTGCAAAAACAAACATCTGTGCTTTTTAGTTCCATGTCTGACAACAATAAGCCAAAACTATTAAAATAAAGAAGTTATGCAATCTTCATTATTTATGCAGTTTATCTATAATTGTCTGAAATTTGATTACACATTTCCCGTCTCGTCATGGCTGCAGGTTAATGCTCGGAATGCAAACAGATTCACTGATTCTATTTGTTTCAGACAACAGTGTCACTTGGCTTCAGAACATCCCCGTTGTGATTGCATCAGCCATATGGTCGAGTTGGCGTTCACTGCCCACTCTGCTGGATCTGACTGGGGGCATCTGGCCGTTTAAAGGGACTGCAGACTCCGCCTACCTGGCATGTAAACGGTGCAGACCCTCTTATTTACATCCCAGCATAACACATTTGCATAATGCCTGCCTAGTGCTTATTTTTGCAGTCGTCAAGCAAAAATGTAAGAATTTTAATTTAGAATGTCTTCATTATTGGAACGAGATTATTAAAAACTCAGAAGGTGATGAGATGCGCAAAAGTCTACAGAAATATGTTCAAAAGTAGACCGGATTCAGAAAAAATAGAATTAAATGCAATAATTATTTTTAGTGCTCAATGTTCTGCATAAGAGTGAGTTATGATCTGCTGTGGAGCACAAAGAGAAACGAGCTCAGGCTTTATCGCTACTGTAACTTCTAATTCTGCTAAGTAGGAGTTATTTTACACAGAGGGTCGAGTGACAGAGGAGGGGTAAAAGATTGGAACGCTGAAATATTAGACGAGGAGCTCAAACGGTATCAAGTGAGCAGAAACGTTGGCCTTGACCCTGTTTGTGTGCAGCTGCACGTGATTGGCATTATTTTTCAGACTAAAGTGAAAAAGCAACCCTAAAACGTTTAAAAAAATAGGCAAAATGGAGAAAAATAAAAAGAGTACAATTAGTCTGACTTTACGCAGGCTTTACCATAAAGTCTGTCTGGAAAATAGGCTGATTTTTAAATTTTTTTTTTATGAGTGCACGCTGCATAACATGAGGAGAATAATGGTGGAGCATAGATTCAGGTTTGTCAGGGTATAAACTGGAGCCGGCGAGGCGAACCGGGGAGACAGCAGGGAGAGAAGGAGGGGAGAGCCCCAGACAGCGAGCCCAGGAGCAAATGGCCGTGCTCTGAGATGAGCAAAGAGGAGAGGGGGGCGGTTAGTGGATGCTGGGAGGAGTGCAGATGGGGGTGAGGTGCTGGGTGGAGGGAAGGAGGTGAGGAGGAAGAGAGTGAGTTATTTATAGCTGTGAATGAGTGTGCTGTCCACAAGGACTGCTCTGAAGGGTATCCAAAGGAAAAGGGGGCAACAAAGGCAGGTTTCTCTCATTTCAATAAAAGGGTGGAGATGGAGTCAGGAGGAATGATAATGCAAAGCAGAAAATAAAATTGTTTTTGCAGAAGGAAGCCAGAGGGGAATTCATTCCTGAACGTCAAGTCATCATTTTCTCAGTTTTTATGTGTTTTCTTCCCCTGGTGTCTTTGCAAAAGAGCATCTGGTATCAGATATTAACTGCAAATTGGCGATAAGAGATGGAGAAAAAAACCCAGCAGGATGCATAAAGAAGGAAACGGCCAGGAGAAGATTCAATCAATGAGGAAGGAGGGAAAGAGGGAGGAGTTAGAGATGAAATTAGGAGGAAAAAAAGACCAAAAAAAAAAAATAGAGCAGGGGGAATCGATGTGCATTTCAATGCACCGTCTCTTACTTGCCATTCCAGCTGCTCTCTTGTTCTATTTTTAGCTCCAGAAAAAAAATGTGTGTGTGCATCAATATGTGTGTAAATGGGGGGTTGGAGATGTGACAGCATCTCCATCCTGCTCTCACACACACACACACACACACACACACACACACACACACACACACACACACACACACACACACACACACACACACACACACACACACACACACACACACACACACACACACACACGCTTCCCTGCTCCGTCAGCCTCACCTTCAATCCTCATCTCAGAGAGGCTAAACGTGTCTGACCTAGCAGTGAAATCACAGCAACACACATAAAAAGGATGAGGGGAATTCCTTCTTAGTGCGGAAACAAACAAAAAACCAGACCCGAATCCTGCAATTTATGAATGTGTTTTCTGTTGTATTACACTGAGGAAAACACAAGTCTCTCTGCTGCTGCACCAACAAATATCAGACCCTGGAAAGATCAAGACTCGTGTTCATCGAAGCAAATCTGAAAAGTCCAAACGATGTGTTTGATTAAGCGTCATTCTTTGACTTGTTTCTTCCTAATCTTGCCTGAGGAGCTTTTCCATAGCAGTATCCAGGTCACACATCAGCTACTTTATTCTTAAAAGTAAAAAGAAACCAAAAAGAAATCCAGGCCATCTCATCGCAGACATGCCCTGATAATGTAGAGACCCAAAACAATAAAAAAAAAACCTCTCCCAGCTGAAGTTTTCAGCAGATTTATTATTTCTAAATTTAAGTGCAGAGCGATAAGGTTTTATCAGCGCTTCTATATTTGAGTTTGATCCTGTCAGGGTGGGAAAATCCTGAGAATCCACAGCAACCCGTGAGAAACGGCCCCGCTGTAATCCAGGATGCTAAAACTCAGATTATCAGAGAGCATCTTCCCTCAGAACGCAGAGGATCCAGACCTTGATTTCCCACCCAACCAACAACACAGGAATATGTGCTGAACTGTGGACCACATGTTCTGTCTCATTACATCCGCTGCATTCCATCTCTCTCGCTAAAACAACAAGCATCCTTCATCTGTCAGATGGAGATGGGAAGAGAAATGACACATATATTTCAGAGAGGGCGTGCTGACAGAAAACAGGAAATTAAGCAGCAGCTATCACCCCCAGCTGGATTTAAACACACGGTGTGCGGAAATGAGGCATTCACTGCAGAACATCAGATGAGAGGGGAACGTCTCAATCTGTGTGGTTCTAGATTTATACGTGTTTTACATTATATATCACCCCTATAACCTTGTTTTTATACACAAATATGTAATTTTAGCCAAACGTTAGCATTAGATACCCGTTTTTCAGCAATCTATGATCATTTTTATTAAAGGAAAATAAGGCAAACATTTAATCAGCACTCATAAAGTTTCATTTCACTCATACTTCAAACTGGGGTCTATTCACTGTGACAGCAATAACCGCTGAAGGAGTTTAATCTGTGGACGTTTCTGGGACGTGGAACTACTCAGGCCGAAGTAATACTCTTCCCTTTGTGTGGTACTATTTAACTCACAGCCTCAATTAGATTAGCTTGTTAGAAGCACAGAAATGTTTATGTTTTTTTTTTTATTTAATTTGTTTTTGGTTGTAATAAGCTGTTATCCTGTGGTAAAATGTACAAAATCCTAAATATGTAGCCTGGACACCAATTTCTCTTAGAGCCTCTTGTATCATCTATTGATTGTTTTTGTCAGTTTTATGTAAAAAATACAGGAGTTTGTGTTAAAATCCTATATCTCTGGTTGTGTTTTGACCACATTAACTACAATACAATGTAAATTGTAAAAATGGTTGTGATTAAAAGGTAGTAGTAGGGGTTAAAGGACTGAATGTCTCTCACTGACTTGACTTTCATTGTGTTATTTCCTCTGCTTTGTTCCAGTTATCTCACAGAGAGACCATTTATAGGTAAAATATGCATAATTTAAGGTAAATTTGAGGTAAAATTATTATCTGTTTGTGAATATTACATTCATAATTGGTAATTTAGACAAAACACTTGACAAACTTTAGTTACTGAGTCAATATAATGGGGAAAAAAACATGATGATTGCAACCAAAACAGAAAACAAAGTGTCGAATTGAGGAAAAAATGAATAATTTAAAGAGGAAATTGCTCTAAAGTTAAAGCAGGATTTACTATTAGCTGCTTTTTCAAACAGCAGCTCAGAAACACATTACGATGCAGCTATTTTAATCTGCACATTTGTCATCGTTTAATATCTGTCATACTGGTTGATATTCACATAAGGATTATTGAAAAATATGGCGGCTGCCAGGTTTGTTCACAGAGCTACTATTGGGTTTCCTTTCTGAGTAAGATGCTAAAAAAAACATTAATGTGTGTGTGGAGACCATCTGTGTGAGGAGAAAAAGGGTTTTATTCAAATGCACTTTACCAAAATGTGTCTTTTTAAAAACAGAACAAAGGAGTGATTAAATCAGATCAGGTATTATCATTTAAATCAAGGAAACCTTAATGAGTAAAAAGACTGATGGTTCAGTTTATTCAGATAGAAATTAGATGATTGGAATTGGCATTTCAGCATGTTTGAGTACCTTTTTAAGGATTTCTGTTTTACTGGTAGTTTGTTTTACCACCAGAAATCCAAAAGGTACTAGTACCAACAAGTATCTGAGAGTACAAGAACAGAATTTTTAAGAGTCTCACCTCAGTGACTTCTGCTTGGAGGATTGTTTTTCCTGCAATGCCTCTACTTTCAGTCACTCTTACGATGCGTAACCATAGTAACGACAGACTTGTTTGCAAGAGGGAGCAGCTAATTGACATCTCAAAAGCTCAAATTATACCCAAACTGTGACCCAAAATCCCAGAGAAGTTATGGAGGAGGAGAGGAAGAGGAAGTTTAACTCATCGCTTCCATCGATCACAACAGTGAATGTGAGATCTCTCACGGTTAAGATGGACGAGCTTGAAGCTCTGATGAGGACCCGGCCATAATATTAGGAATGAGATGTGGCTGCAGGATCATATCCCAGAATCCAACATGTCTCTTTCACACGATACGAGCAGACAAGGATTTGAAGGCAAAGCAAAGCAGGACATGCTACAGTGAAATATCTCTGCAGCCCAGATTGTGAACTTCTATCTTCATTCAACAAGATCCTTCTTGCCCACAGCTAGAACATACAATGACTTTATTTAAAAAAAACAAACTTAAATTAATTACTGGAACATCAAATATTTTGGTCTGGGATTAATCAATAATGTTTGCTTTATATTTTTATTAATAATCAACATTTCCTAAACAGCTTTCCAGCAGTTGAGCTGATTTCACTTATTTGGGAGATTCATGAATCTTTTGTTAGCCTGATTCCTGCGTTCCTCCATCGGAGAGATTCCCAAGACTTTGTTTTTCACCACGTGGGAACTTTAGCTGTCAAAATCATGAAACACATCTTTGACAAGTTAGTGTCCTCCCTCAAATCTCTTCCTATTTTTGACTCACTGTTTCATTCATTTCATCGTGCAAAGCTGTTTGTCTTCCCGCTAAGCTTAACTCTTAGATCACAGGCTGCAGATGAATTCCTATTAGTATTTGTTTCACTTCCCTTCATTGCTTTGTCATTTTGCTGCAGCGCGCCTTAAACGGCATTATTGAAAATGTAAAATATTACGAGCATTTAGCAGTTATCCTGTTTGACTGAGCAATGTATTCAAAGTGACTGTGATTTTAAAAAACCTGCTGAGAAGTGATTGTGTTTAGCGTCAGCTGTCAAACAGTTTTCTATTTCAACATTTAGCTCACAGGCTACAACTAAGAGACAAACCGCATTGTTAATGGCCTTGTTCGTACTTTTGTTGTTTTCATGTAAATTCCTATTTGATGAGGAATATTTTTATATAATTTAAGGAGTTAAAAAATGAATTCTTTCATCAAAAATGTTTAAAAAGCATTTTCTCTGCCCTGATCGTAGAAAACAGCCATTTTAAAGTCGCTTTGACTAAAGTGAAGCTTCTGAATAATCAGACTGTTGGAAGGTTTCCAAGAGGTCGCAGCTCAGAGACAAAAATTTGGTGAAAGGAGCCAAAAATGAGGCATTCGGTGGCGAGAGGTCGTTTTTTTAGAGCTCCACTAACCGCTGTGTTAATCTGGCAAGTGTTCAAATTGGTGACAAACATTTTGTGAATGTCATTTACAAGTTTTCCTTCAAAGTACTGGTGCTTTCACGTCTCCTTAAAGGATTATCAGTCTCTGACTTAACAGTGTATTTAAGATGAGGTAGATTTCTTTGAGAGATTAGGACTGAGTCAGATCTTACCGTAGTACCGGCTCGCCCTCCAGGCCCTGACGGCGCAGTGCAGGACTCCATCCAGCCACAGCAGAAGCCAGCTGATGCAAAAGCCCAACAGCAGCCCCAGCATCAAGTCCATCTCCTGCTTCGTCACACTGTCACTCACAAAGTAGTTCTCCGAAGAGTCCACCAAGGAGTGGTCCCCATCGTACGGGATGACATAGTGGACATGATGCCTGTGGGGAGGACAGACAGGGGGGAGATGATGGACGGGTTAGATGTGGAGTGTTGATGTTCTTTTATAAACACACCACTTCTACCTCAGAGGTTTGACTAAAGTTTTTAAGTTTGAATAAGGCTACACTAATCTGCACTTTGCAGGAAGTCCCAGAAGCCGTCCGGAGGACCCTCCGGTGTCCCCAGGCTGCACTTAAGGCCGAAAAAGTTCATGGTTGAGTTGTAATTTTAGATTTGCGGAAGAAGCTTGCAGCGTTAAGAAAAAGACGATTATGATTTTATAAAAATATTTAAAGTTGCCACTCAGAAACACATTTATCTTTTTTTTTGGTTGATATAAAACATTTTATGGTTAAAAACTGACATTGGCTTGTTCAAGTTTTTGTAAAAAATTGTCTCATTTTTTGTTATTTTAAAAATAAAACGGCAGTTTAAACTGATGCAGGTTTTGTGGAAAGTCCCTTTAATTTGTATCTAATGAGAAAATAAAAAAAAAATCAATATGAAACCAACTTTAATAGCTTTTTTTCTATAGGTCAAAAAATACAGATTATTTGGAGGCTGATCCTGTTCCCAGATGATTGATTACTTTTTATTTGGGGGGATTTTTTCGTCTGACGTTATTTTCCACCTGACAAAAATAATATATAATTGCTCAAATAAAACATTTATTAACACTTAAAGGAACTTGGCCTTTAAAAACTGGAGCATCCTTGCTTAAAATAGTTAAAATGAGCTGACTGTTAAGATGCTGCATCTTCTTTCTCCTGTTTGATTGTGTCAAATATGCACAGGCGTAGCTGACAACTGACTTAAAAAAAAGATTTCCTCTAGCTGTTTTTATCATTTGCAAATGGCGATTACTCCCAACACCAGTTCACCTAAAGGAAATGTAGTGAAATTTATTAAAGCGTTAAACTGACATAAAGCAGATTTGAAGATGTTTCTGACAGATCTGTGTGTCTGATAATCCTACATAAAGCTTTGTGCTCACGTTGCCGTTATTGTGACTCAAACTCAAACTTGTTCAGCTGGACATGACGGTCTTTACTGAGACGACGAGCCCTCCTGGGAGGGGATGGAGGCTTTTTCCAGTCTGACAACACGGGCAGTTGCCTGACAAACATCACAGGAGAAACAGCAGGAGCTGAGAGGTCCGTCTGCTGGGAGAGAGCGCAGGTGCTCTCACACACTTTGGGATGTTACACTGATAACACTTCTGGACTGATGGAGGTCTTTTTCCCCAAGACATTCAACATAAAATAGCACTTCAGCTTTTCTGAAAGACAGGAGCAGCAGACAGTGAAATGTCCTGATTGTTCCTGAATGGAGCAGATTTTTATGGTCGTTTACTGAATTATGAACTTTGACATAAATAATCTCAATTCCAGTTTTAGTTAACCAATTAACTATTTATGCAACGGCCTATTTCTGCCTCTTATTCCTTGAATCACGAGTCACTAAAGGGTCAGTGGACGTTTCCTGTTTATGGAGGTACCACTTTACAAACCCACCCCCGTGTTTGGAAATGCTGTGAACAATAAAGCAGTTATGTGGAGAAAAGAAAACAAGAACGTAAGCACCTTAAATGATTCCGCCTTAAATTTGCCTTTCAGCTCAAATATGTCTATTAAAACCATCTTAAGTTTGTTTCCTGCCTTCTGCAAATTCGCCTGCACACTAAAAGGTTCAGCAATTCTTTTACGGCCCTTAAAGTTCAGATTAAAATGTCATCCACTCAAACGAAACATCCCCTGCCACATAAGCAGGCCAGCAGGACTCAACTGCATCCACTGGCCTGTGATTCAGAACGTGGAGCCAAATAAGACGACACAGGCTGTGTCCTCGAGCCCGATAAGGTGAGCGCCGTGGGCGTCCCGACACCTCCACGCCTCACGGATGGAAGGACTGGCAGGAACCGCCCGAGCTTCCCTCTCCCCGTTCACGTTCCTGCTGTTTACAGGAGAACAGACGACCGGCTCCATTCAGGAGTGTTTCCAGGTCAGTGAAAGATGGATACAGTGACCTGAGCACCAAGAGGAGGAGCAGAGGTTTGACGGTGCATTCTGTCGCTTGGAGGTTTATCTGATCAGTGATAATGCATTAAAAAAAACTGAAGACAAATACATCCATCCATCCATCCATTTTCTGTAGCCGCTTAATCCTCCACAGAGGGCCGCGGGGCACCTGGTGCCTATCTCCAGCAGTCAGGGGGCGAGAGGCGGGGGACACCCTGGACAGGTCGCCAGTCCATCGCAGGGCCACACAGAGACAAACGAGACAAACAACCACACACCCACTCACACCTAAGGACAATTTACCAGCCCAATTAGCCTGACAGTCATGTCTTTGGACTGTGGGAGGAAACCGGAGTACCCGGAGGAAACCCACGCACGCATGGGGAGAACATGCAAACTCCACGCAAAGAGGCCGCAGAGCCGGGACGCGAACCCACGACCTCTTTGCTGCGAGGCAACAGTGCTAACCAACTGCACCACCATGCAGCCCAAGACAAATACAGTGGTGTGAAAATAGTTTACCCCCTTACTGATTTTCTATTCCTTGTGTGTTTGTCATGTTTCAGATTATCAAACAAATGTAAATATTAAAGGGATATTCCACTAGAAAGTGATTTTTTTTTTGTCTATTGACATATTCCTCATAGTTAGATAAGTGGGCAAAAAAACAATTTGTAAACAGCCCAGCCGTTTTCCTGATCCAGCAGTACTCCTTTAGCATTAGCTTAGCGTAAAACACTGTAAATGAATGGTAACAAGTAGCATTGTGAGAAAAAAAGTCCTTAAAACTCACTCAGTGGTGATACTAGTGATACTAATTCCTCAATAAACATATCGACTGCAAGTGAAAATAAAAAGTAACTCGAAGGAATTACAAGTACTATTTTAGACTCGGGACTACTTTTATGACAAAGAACAGCTGTAAGCCTCCGCTGAATGATGCAAGGACATGACGCAGCAGCTCCAAGGAGACCTACGTCCGTAAACACGTTGTTTGCAAACCTCACAGATGATGAAAAATAACACAAAGTCAGGAGCTGCACAGAGATTATCTTCAAAAATAATTACCAGGTTTAGCCTAGTAACCAGTATCGTGTCCTTGCGCTGTTCAGCAGAGGCTTACAGCTGTTCTTTGTCATAAAGTAGTCCCGAGTCTTAAATACCGGTAGTACCTGTAATTCCTTTGTGTTACTTTTTATTTTCACTTGCAGTTGATAAGTTTATTGAGGTCACTAAGCAGAATTAGTATCATTAGTGAGTTTTAAGGACTTTATTTCTCACAATGCTACTTGTTACCATTCATTTACAGTGTTTTACGCTAAGCTAATGCTAAAGGAGTACTGCCGGGCTGGTTACAAATTGTTTTTGCCCACTTATCTAACTATGAGGAATATGGCAATAGACAAAAAAAAATCTTTTTCTGGTGGAGTATCCCTTTAAAGCTATAGCTAAGCTAACACAAGTAAACTTAAAAGGCAGTTTCTAAATGAAGGTGTTTATTATTAAAGAAGAAAAAGTAATTGGCCCCTAAACCTAAAAACAGGTTGTAACACTTCAGGTAACAACTACAATCCAGTGTTTGTAAAAACTAGTAATGAGTCTGTCATGTTGCTGTGGAGGGGTTTAGTTCCACTCTTCTTTATAGAATTATTTCTATTCAGCCACGTTTTCCAGTGTGAACAGCCTGTTTAAGGTCAAAGGTCAGACAGAATTCATGGTTTCATCAGTTACAGCAAGTGGACCAGGTCCTGAAGCAGCAACGCACTCAGCCCCAGACCATCACATGACCACCACCATGTCTGACTGTGGTGTTTTTCTGAAATACAGAAAGTTTCACTTTTGTCTCAACAGTTGACAGATTACTTTCTTAAAAGTCTTAGAGACTTTTTGTTGTTTGTGGTCAGCATAGGTTTTGGCCTTGGAACTAGAGGCAATTTTTGTACCATCTCTTTGGCTGAAGCATGACCTCTGACCTTAACTTTCTTTTGTTCTTTAATTTCTTTAGAACAGGACATTATGTGCTGCTTTTTGAGATCTTTTAGCCTCCTTCATGATGTGATTTCTTAATTCAGCTGTAATCAGACCTGGGTGAACATTAAAATGTGTTTGATGGTCTGAAACATTTAAGTGTAACAAAAAAAAAAAACAGAAGAAATCTGTGAGGTAATGCGCTGGTAATGTTTTAAAGTTAGACTTTCTAAATTCTTCTGGTTTTAGAGTTATAAGACACGATATTTCATCTGTTTAAAGATGATCTTATTCACGTTTTGTTTTATTTTTCAGTGAAATAAAGAATAAAAAAAAATTGATGTTGACCAATTTTTTAAAGACTATAAATCTTGAATTGAAGCTACTGATACTCTACTAACACATCATGGCATATACCTTTATGTGTTATCTTTTCAGGCACGAACTGGTCACCTGCAAGAGCATGGCTCATTCAGGATCTGTCGTTTGAGGATGAAATCAATAATATTTATGATCAAAGTTGTCTTTTTAATATACCTGTTAAAATCAGAACAAACTGTAAGTGTATGCTTGTTTGCCTTTTCTCATCTGCATATTAAAACTGTTAACTCCTGAAGGAAAATTACTCTAATTGAATCTATATATTAATAATGAGTGTCCTGCTGCTGTTTGTTCCACATTTCAAACAAGCTCTGAATGAGCAAACAGCAGGTGGGCTGATGAACATCCAGAACCCCCCCCCCCCCAAAAACCTTAATCCGGGGGTCTGCAACCTGTGGCTCTGTCTGGAGACACGTGTGGCTCTCTGAAGTGGCTCCTTGTAACGTTGACCAAAAATGACTCTGTAACATTTATATCTAAGTTAATGGAAAGAAGATATTTAGAAAGGGTTCCCTCCAAATTTTTGGAAAAAATTAATTGAGTTTCTATAGTAACATTACAATAATAGTACATGAAGATTGATTCTTACCATTTGAGCATCAGAATAAATAAAAACCCCTTTTCAAATGCAGTGATTGTTGAGCTAATTGTTTGTTAGCATGCTCAATTTTAGTTGAATTTTCTAGCTCCAACAGAAAACACTTTTTTAACCAAATTAGTGTATAAGTAAAGACTAGTTTGATCTTCTATTGGAATATTTGAGATCTTAAAGGAATCAATATAGAGAAGAACCAAAGAGCAGGTTACAGAAAGAAAGCATAAATAAAAGTATGTTGCCCTAAAAAATAGGATTGTATATTAATTTAATTCTTAAATCACTAACAAGTCACCTGGTTTATTTTTTATTTAAAATTCAATGTTCATCTCTAACTGGGCAATTTATTTTACTCATTTTCTACAACTATTGTCAAAACTGAATATAGAGCATATTAGCAATGTAACAAGAAAGAGTGATTTTCTTATCAAACCTGTAGTTGAGGGAAATTATATTTGCCCCTTCCTGATGTTGTCACACATAAATGTTCCAGATCATAGTTTAATTATTAAACAAAGATAACTGAAGCAAACACAAAATACTATTTCTAAATGAAGATGTTTAAGGGGCAAAAACCCACAAACCAACCTAATCCTGTGTGAAAAAGATTGTGTCCCTAAATCTAATAACAGGTTGCAACCACTGTAATCAGGTGTTTGTGAAATTGAGTGTCTCATGTTGCTGAGGAGGACTTTTGTCCCACTCTTCTCCACAGAATTGTTTCAATTCAGGCACACTGGAGGGTTCTCCGACATGAACGGCCTGTTTAAGGTCAAAGGTCAGACGTTCTCCTAGTCAGCAGAATTCATGGTTCCATCAATTACAGCAAGTGGTCCAGGTCCTGAAGATCACACTACCACCTCCACGTCGGACTGTCGGTCTGATGATGTTGTGTTCATTTTAATCCAGATGGAAAGGTACACAACTTCCAGAAAGTTACACTTTTGTCTCATCAGTAACAGAATATTTAAGATGTTAGATGGGCCTTTGTGTCACTTGGATGCCATTTTTGTCCTGTCTCTTTCTCATTTCTGAATCATGACCTCTGACCTTATTTTTGAGTGAGTCCTGCCTAGTTGTTCTGAGTTCTTTGTTCTTGAGTTTCTTTAGAACAGGGCATGATGTGTTGCTTTTTGAGATCGTTTAGCCTGCTCCATGTTGTCAGACAGGTTCTATTGAAGTCATTTCATATTTTTACAGGTCTGACAGTGTTAGGCGGTCAGATTTCCAAATAACATGGTTCATCATTAAGCACTAAATTAGCATTGCTGTACTTTATTGCTCTTTGCCTAAAACTAAACAAAAAATTAAATGCATCACAATGAAACATTTTCGAGGTTCCATATAAATTATTTTTAGTAGAAAAGATAGTAAAAAATGTGTCTTTCGGTCATAAAGGTTGCAGACCCGAATCCCTTCCCTCCTGGCCTCCTGTGCTGGGAACTGGCCCAGCAGCCTTTATATTCTAGGCGACACCACGCAGGCCTGCGTGAACCGAGCAGCGCACTTGATGCTCACGTTGTTGTTTTTTTAACCGGCCTACATATCGCCCATAGTTCAGACATTACCTATTTATGTCTCCGGCACACACACACACACTCGCACACCTTTGTACATGCAGCAAACAGCCGAACCGCGCGGTAAAGCTCGGTGTGTTAAACCTATAAACCCCCTCAGACCTCAGCTGTAAGGGAGAGGATGAGAATGCGGAGATTCACCGCCTCAATTCTTCGAGGCCTCCTCAGCAATCAAACATCTGACGGGTGAAGCACCGTGTGTGTGTATGTGTGTGATGCTGTTGAGGATGATGATGGTATTTACCTTCCACAGTTGCAGTGACATACGCGGTCCTCCCCTCGTAGATGCGGTAAGATGTAGTTGTGAAAGCGGTCCAGTAGTGCGTTCATGTCCATTAAACAGGCTATCGCCTGCAAAGAACCATGCCAGTCAGCTGGGACATGTCACAGGCTAAGCTATCAGCACAGACAGCGAATGGTTTTCATTACTCTTAGAATGAGAAACAATTATAAAAAAAAACCTTCAAGAAAAAGGGCAGGATTTGTGCTCTCTGTTGCAGATCCTCCCTGATTCTAAGCGGGGGACTGTTGCTTGAAAACGGACTTATTTATTTATGACAGCAGGTATAGGCTAATTATAGGTATGCTTACCTACTTCCACATGTCACTGATAGGCCTGCTCTAAGACAGGGTCTCTTAAAAATATGATAGATTTGTGTTGTTTTTATTTGTCTTGGGCTATTAGAGAGAATAGCCTCGGTGAGGAAATTAAAAATTCAAATTGTGGCTGAGGGAGGTGAGGATGTCTTACCATTACAACTGAAGCACCAAGAATCATAAAAATCATGGTGGTTGTGATCATATGCATCAAAACTTCCAAACTGACCGCCGTCCTGTGGCCCGGGGCTCTACCCGCGGCAGTGGAGACGCTCCGGCTGGGCTGTGGGCGCTCTCTCCCGGCAGGAGCCGCTCATGGAGCCGCCGCGCCGCTCCTGGCTCCCCGTCCCTTCAAACTGCCCGGTTCTCCCTCCCCGTCTCCTCCTACACACGCCAAGCCGCTCTCTCAGCCTTCACTGCGCCCTCTCCATCCAAATAATCCCCCTCACCACCACCACCACCACCCCGGTCGGTGGGATGCGGCTGCTGCACGATCCACGGAGGCAGTCCGGTCCTAATTACCGATTCAGAGTGATCCGCTCCTCTTGCTCCGTCTCTATGTCTATTTATGAATAAAAAATAGGAACCCTGAAGAAAAAAACAAAACAAAACAAATGAATCGCTCCTGAAGCGGAGCCTGTGAATCCTCTTCCCCTCGTTCCAGGTCCCCCCTCCCCACCCCACCCTCCCCAAAACCCCAGGCTGCGCTTTAGTCCCGGTGAATCCTGTCCTCCATCGGTGAAAACGCTCGATTTCTCTCGCCTGGGCGTTTTTCAAAGAGCTGTACCAACTCCTCTCATCGCCCTCGCCTTTCTAAGAACGCTTGATAGCATCGACACCGAGTCCAAACAGCTCCGGTCCGCAGCTAGACCCACCCTGCGCCCCGAGTCCGGTCCGTATCCTGCATCGACACCCGGAGCCAGACGCGCATGATTATCCCATCCTGGCTTCCAGCAGCTACACGAGCATCCACTCCCACTGCTGGTGCGTGTGTGCGTGTGAGTGCGGTAGTGTGTGTACAGTGGGCGGTGTGGGAGGGGAAGGGGGGTGGCGGTGGGGGTGTGTGACTGCAAGCTGGAGCCTTTAGGCCTCTGTGTGCGCTCATTATTTAATGCCCTGTGGTTATCTGCACATTCACAAGAAGCTAAGCGACGCTTTTAGGATTTCACCTTATTTTCTGCAGAAGCTTCAACGTGTTTACCCTACAGTACCTTAAATCCAACACAAAAGGGAAAAAAATAATCCCAGATATGAACAAATTTTAGTTTGGGCTTCAAAAGCAGGTCTTTTAAATCTGCTTCCTGTTGAGAAATCCTCTAAATCATCAACACAGGTCTGTTCATGTTACTTTACTTCACTTTGGATCATTTAGTTTGAAATCTAACGTTTAACCACAAAACTAGGATCACAGATAACTCACAGCTGTTATACAGAAACTTGACTTTCTGCTTTAATGTTCTCCAGTGTGTAATAAAATGAATATATTTAATACATTCTGTCATGTGTCATTTTTCAGGTCATATTAAATGCAAAATCAACAAATTGTGAGAAAACAGGCCAACATTAAGGCGTTTATGAACAAAGACCGTTCTTTCAGCACCATGGACAGCACCCACCCAAAAGCCTGTTTGCTGCTAAAATGACAAACACACAAACACATAGATGGTCTTTTAATATGCATATAAACTAAAATATGCTGTGAACTGGCAGGTAAATAACTTGGTAAAATAACATAAATACTACTTAACAATGTTTTTTTAATGGAGATATTTGAAGAAAAAGTTACATATTATAATATCAGATTATTGTCATGTTAATTTTAATACACTATTGTTACCTTATTATCAACTCTTATTGCCCCAAATAAATAAAAATGATTTTTTTTCATATAGTTGTGTTTTTTTTTCTCAGTGTGGATATTATAGGGTTATAAAAACATTAAATCACAGACTACTTTAACAAATGTTGCTGTGGACCACAGGCAGATTGTATTACCTGATTTCAACCTTCCTCCAAAAATCACAGCCTCTTATAAGCACCTATACAAATGTGGTTAAATATATTTATTAACTTAATAAGCTTTGAAAAATTTATTCTGTTTGCAATGACTTGCATCCCCCTGCAACACAATGCTGTCCAAACATGTCTTGAAACACTGTGAGACTGCTGCACAAATGCATGATAACCTTCAGGCTGTGTACTTCTGCCCACACAATGACAGAACTCACAAGACCATATATCCAACAACATTTATAAATACAAAAAACACACAGCAGAAGTATATGTTATCTGAGTTTCAGTAAATAACACTGCTTTTCTCTTCAACTTATTATGTGATGCAGTTTCATGGTTTAAGTTACTTTTTTATTACCTGAGTATGTCTGCTGCTTCTTTAAAAAAAATTTTTTTTACAAAGCAAGCATCCTGTTTATTGCCTTTCAGCCCACACCTCCCCCCACATTCCACCAACTGTGTGGTGTCATCGAGAGTTGGTGGTGACTAGTGGAGTGATTTTGAGAGGGAAGATTTCTTACAAATGTGTAACTCAGCCTCCTACTTTGTCCTGAGTCACAGTCTGCAGTATCAGACAGACAGGCGGACAGAGAGACACTACTTTGGGGGTTGAGGATCCAAAAATAAGAGGATGAGAGAGGCAAGGAGACAAGAAGTATTTTAATGAAGAAAGGAAAATCTGACGAGGAAGGACAAAGTCAAAAACCTTAAGATGACAGGATAGCTAACAGGTTAACAGGGATGACATCAGAAGGTTGCTAACAGAGTAACTCACTCTCTTCCTCTTTTCAAGCAGAAACTCAAAACCCTCTTGTTCAAGCAAACATACAACTCCTAGTACCCTTCTCGCCATTTCCAATGTTTTTAATGTTTTATTTTATATTTTATATTCCTTATGTCTTTTAATGTTGTATTTTATCTGTCTTGTTGTAAAGTGTCCTTGGCAAGGCCGCCTTAATGCACGGGCAAACCGGGGCAGTGGCCAGGGGCCTACGATATCTAGGGGCCTATCATTTCAGGTAAAACAAAAAGAAAAGACCCATTGTTTTACAATTTCTCAGGTTTTCTGTCAATCAGCTCGTTTAAGGCTGCTGATTGGTCCGAATTACAAGTGACCTACGTCCCCCACGTGATCCGTAAATGCCCATTGGACCATGAGCTCACCAGTCAAACAATTCAGATGATTTTGGGGCGTGTTCCTCAAAACGTAAAGAAACGTGAAAAAATGTCGGGAAAGAAATTTTAGAGCGATGCTCAGAAACGATATTTGCTCCATGAGACATTACAGAACATACCTAAGCTTACAGAATTGTTTAATCAGCCAATAAAAAGTTGGACAAAGTTCGTTCACGCACGCACCGGGCAGAGCCGCAGAGATGAAGCAGCGCCTGTCGGCCGCTCAGCAGGGAACCGCTGGCGGGGAGGAGGAGGAGAAGACAGGTGGTCTGAGTACTTGGAGTAGCAGAGAAGGTAGAAGATATTTATAATAATGATTCCTTCTGCTGGGGTGGGGGCATCGTCACTGTAACAATACGATCTTTCTGGGCAAAAGTTGGACCAGAACCGTGTCAAAACACGAGAGAGAGAGAGAGAGAGAAAGGTTCTGAAGTCTGAGTCTGGATCTGGGGTCTGGTTCTGGAGTCTGGTTCTGGGGTCTGGGTCTGAAGTCTGGTTCTGGAGTCTGGTTCTGGAGTCTGGATCTGGGGTCTGGTTCTGGGGTCTGGTTCTGGGGTCTGGTTCCGGGGTGTGGTTCTGGAGTCTGGGTTTGGAGTCTGGTTCTGGGGTCTGGTTCCGGGGTCTGGTTCTGGAGTCTGGGTCTGGAGTCTGGTTCTGGGGTCTGGGTCTTAAGTCTGGTTCTGGGGTCTGGGTCTGGCAATTAGTTTTTAAGTATGTGTAGTATATGTATTGACATTGTTTATAAGGCAGAGTGCAGTAAGAGGAAGTTTTCGGGCCATGGGGGGCCTACTGAGCCTCTCAGCCCCGGGGCCTATCGGCTAGTTAAGGTGGCCCTGGTCCTTGGGTGTTTGAAAGGCGCTTCAAATAAAATGTATTATTATTATTAACTGATGCTATACATATAGCGTGTATATCAATATATATGTGTGTGTGTATGTGTGTGGGCTGCTTGGTGGAGCAGTTGATAGCACTGTTGCCTCACAGCGAGGAGGTTGTGGGTTCGCTTCCCGGCTCTTTGGCCTATCTGCGTGGAGTTTGGATGTTCTCTCCATACATGCATGGGTTTTCCGGCTTCCACCCACAGTCCAAAAACATGCAGGTTAGGTCAAGGTTGAGGTTTGTCTGTATGTGGACTAACGACCTGCCCAGGGTGTCCCCCGTCTCTCGCCCCTTGACTGCTGGAGTTAGGCACCAGCTCCCCGTGAACTTCAGTGGAGGAGAAAGCGGTTACAGAAGATGGATGGTGTGTGTATATATGTGTGTATGCATATATACATATCTACTGTATATGATTACGTATATATAGTATATTGAAGCATGACGTATTGAACTACCGGTATTTTGTTCTACTGTATTTCTTCAAAAACATTTTTTAAATAGTTAATGCAGAAGGCATTATGGTTTTTCCAAATAGCCTTAAAACAAATACACCTTATTCAATTTGGTGTATTTTGGTGAAAATTCAATATTTTACAAAAACTTTTATCTGTATAGTGTCTTCTTTCTTAAACTACCTATACATATATATTTTTTTTCTCCTTAAATAGCAATGGCATATTCTAAAATAGTTAAACAAGATTAAACCTCAGAAGATGGTTGTCTTTGATTATCTGATTTTTCTGGCTGCCAGTATTAAATTATTACGTTGTTTTTAAAAAGTCACTAATTTCACTCTTTTTAGAAACAGCAAAACTTGACAATTCCTTCCTAAAACCAGAAGTGAAACTTGAAGTTTTGAATCGCTTTTCAGTCCGGCTTCCGGCTTCCGTAGATTCTGACTGACGCATGCATAAAATGCGGAAATACAGTTGTAAACAAAAACGTACGACTATTACATTAATTTTATGACCCAAAACGCTCATGTAGCTTGTTATCTACAGTTCATTCAAGGTAAGTTTTAGTGTGTGAAGATATTTGGTGCCTCTAGAATAGCTAGAAGTATCGAGAAGTAAGATTTATGAGGATATAGTCATCCGTGTTTTTTTGTTTGTTTTGTTTTGTTTGTTTTTAAGCTATTTGTTAGCTTGCCGTCCGGTGTTAAGTAACAAAATTTACGTTTGGGTTAAATTATTCCGCTAACAAGTAATAATTTTTCTCAGTTGTGGGATTAATTTGTACGTATTTTCCAAACACGTTAATACCGAGGTGTTAGCTACATGTGTAACTCAACTAACTCAACTGTTTAGCTTCAAGTCAGATATCACCTTTAAAATAGCTTTAAAATCCTCCAGTACTTGAAATAAATCGACTAAATATGATCTATTTTGAATGCAAATCAGTTTTTATCTTAGTTATTTAAAGGAGAAACAATTACTCCAGTAAATTTAATGTGGATGTTGACAAATTTAGGATTCATAAAACTAGTCACACTTAGCGTGAAAATTTGATTTGTTCAAAAGTTTTAGTTCACAACATAACAGACAAAAAAGAGGAAAATCTCGCAGTAACAAATTAAGATTTTGTTTTGAAAACATTTCCTTTTTAAAATGATCATTTACATTATGGAAATTGTGCATTTTCATTGTAAAAGAGATTTAACTGAGCAGAAGTTTTCTTAAATGGCTTCAGGTAGGAAATGTCATATTTTGCTTATTCTGACATTTTTAAAACCCCTTTAAAAAAAAACTTTTAATAATGACATCCAGAAGAATCTGATAATATATGGTTTTATTTTGTTTTAAATTAAACTATTCTATTATATTCCGCTGTTATTTAAGGAGAAAAGAAAATGCATAGGTTCAGAAAGACCAAAAAAAAGCTTGTCGTTTAAAACATTTTTTTTTGTTGAACGTCACCGCAAAAGGTTTTCAATATAGTACTCACTTTCTGTATTCTTTACTATTGTTTTGGTTAGCATTATTTTAATTTACTGTTTGCCAAATAATTGATTTCTATCTTTAAAAATGACTATTTTGCATTAAAATATACCAAAAGTAAATTAGGTTTATTTGTTTTTCAAGAATATTTGAACAACCCATAATCCCTTTTGCATCAACTATTAACCAGCAAGATGTTTGCAAATGATAGTTTCACTAAAGGTTTATTGAAATAAAGCCAAATGCTTTTGAGAATATCATCATATTTTCATTTAAAAATTTAATTCTCATACCTTTTTGTTGTTTCTTTTTTCCATAGGTTTATTTGAGTGAGATTGTTTAATGAAGTGCCAGCTCATCACTTTAACA
This sequence comes from Callopanchax toddi, assembly GCA_006937965.1. Taxonomy (NCBI): domain Eukaryota; kingdom Metazoa; phylum Chordata; class Actinopteri; order Cyprinodontiformes; family Nothobranchiidae; genus Callopanchax; species Callopanchax toddi. Next base: position 657,490 of record SSNR01000052.1, on the reverse strand, counting down.
GCGCAGCCTTTGGTGTTGTCGACCCAAAGAAACCATTACAACAAAAATGTCGAGGAAACAGACAGCCAAGCCAGTGCGGAGCAATAAAAAGGGAGAACTGGAACGGAAGAGGGATGAACGAGCGGCACGCCGTGCTATCGCGAAAGACCGCAAGAATCGCCCTCAGGATGGAGATGAAGGTGCAGAGTTTGTCAGTTTCTCCAATCAGCTTCAGGCACTGGGGCTCAAGCTGAGGGAAGTTCCTGGAGATGGGTAAGAAGCCAGAAAACTATAAATGTTTCCTTTTATTTATTTATTCCCTTTATACTTAGTGTGTCTGATTTTGTAACCTGTGTTTTAAAATAGTGTTGTCCGATGTTTCCAAGCCACTACAACTTCTGTTTAATGGAGTGTTTTTCATTTGTTTTTTAAAAGTTGGGCATGTAAACAGTTTTGTTTTAAAAAAGCACACACTTTAGATTTTTTTGTACATATTCATACATAATACAAAGCTTGACACAATGTAATTATTTATTTTAAGAAAAACAAGAACAACTTCATAAAAGGTGTGTACATTTTTAAAGTACATCATATTGTTCAGTAGCTCGTAGCAGTAATATCTATTTAATATCTAAATAATAAGTAATTGTACTCTGTAGAATGAGTCTTGTATAATATCATTGTAGAAACATTTGTCCCAATTTACACTGCTGCTTGAGTTTATTGTGATTTGAAGGCATTAGGAGCTGTTTGATTTTTAACTAAACATGGTGATTTACATAATAGCCAGACATTCTCACTTTGATCTGGACTGTTAAAAAGGATATTGTTCTTGAAATCTTGTGGCTTGTTGCAAATACAAATCTTTTTTCTCTAATTGTACTGTCATGAAGTTTGAATCTTTCACACTTGTGAACAATTTTTCTTGCTTTTGAAAAATAGACACATTTTTTGTCATGTCTTAGAATCCCCCTCAGACAGAAGGGAAACAAGCCAGAAACATTTCCTTTTTATTCCTTCTTGGAGTTGTGTTAACACATACTTACCTCCCAAACTGTAATCTCTTTTACTTGGTGAAAATAAACCCCAATTTAAGTAGATTTTTTAGCAACTAATTGTATTTAGACGGGTGACTACTGAGTGGAGGTTTTAGGAAGCTTGCACTGACATTGTTATTGGCCAAACCCAGGCATTTCCCAGCTATTGCCTTCTCCAAAAAAGCAGCAATGGAGCCCAAGCTTTTGATTTAAGTAGTTTTTCCAATTCTCCTTTGGGAAACTTTACATTTGGCAAAAACACTAATGTAATGAACCTCATTTATGCAGTGTTGATCTTTGTCTCCTGCAGGAACTGCCTGTTCAGAGCGCTCGGTGACCAGTTAGAGGGTCACTCTCGGGGTCACCTGCGGCTTCGCCAGGAGACGGTTCAATATATGATGTCCCATCGACAAGACTTTGAGCCCTTTGTTGAGGATGACGTCCCCTTTTCACAGCACTGTAAGATAAAACAAAACGGTGGATAAGATTTTTAATATATAAAAGAAAAGAAAAGGTTTTTATGTCTCACAGTTGAATCTTCTTTGATCTTTTATGATGAAAGAACATGGATTTATTTGCATTTATTTACAGTTTTGATCATTAATGATGCAGTGACCTCTAGTGGTCATTTATATTTATGCAAAAATGAAGAGATTTGTCTGGTTTCCAGTCGATTTCATTTAACTATTTTGATCAGCTGCTCAAGTTTTTTTAATAGAGTTAGAAAAAAACATATGTAAAGTCATTATGTGATTTACAAATTCAGTTTAAACCATTTGTAGATTGTGTTTAGTAAAGGACTCCCTTGAAAAAGAGATTTTTGAATCTCAATGGGGCATTTCCTCATAAAGGTTAATAATAAAGATTTGATCATGTATATATTAGCTTTATAGACATGATGGTAATGTCTAACATTGAAATATTTATTTATTTATTTATTTATTTATTTATTTATTTTATCATGAATTATCCCATTGAGATTTGGAGTATCTCTTCCAAAGGAGACCTGTCAGTTATTTAACAGAATTAAACATTTTTCTAAATAGTCTTGATGATAATATTTTTTCCTTTTTCTCTCAGTAACCAACCTCTCCCAGCCTGGTACGTTTGCTGGAAATGATGCTATTGTAGCCTTTGCTCGCAGTCAGCAGGTGAAAGTGGTCATCCACCAGCTGAACACACCGCTGTGGGAGGTAGGCACGAAGCTACAGGCTAAGGCTGTCGTATTCTATCACATGAGCTAATGTACTGTTAACCACGTGAAACCAAAGCACCTCTAGTTCACCAGAATATATTTATTTCTTTGTAGATAAATGGTGCAGAGAAGCAGGTGTGTAGAGAGCTACACATTGCCTACCGCTATGGAGATCATTATGATAGTGTGAGGCGGATCGGAGACAATTCTGAGAGTCCTGCTCAACTCCGCATAGAGGTATGGATCAGTAGCTCTCCAACCTTTCAGCGTCAGACCAGTAGAAGGTGCTGAATATTGCTGAGTAAACATGTCTAAAAGGGTAATTAAACAAAGGCATAAAGACGACACTATCTCACCATCTATTATATAAGTTTGATCTATTTTATTGATTGTAATTTTTAAAACTACTGTAACAGTTTCATTTAAAGCAGATATGTGGAGCATTTCAGCAAGAGAGCATTTTTAAACTCCAATGTACCACAGCCCCTCCCAAAACGTTAATCCCCCCCCGCTTTCTATAGCCCCACCTTTACAAGTTTGCGTGAAGCGCATTCACGTTGACTAAAGGCTACTTCACACCGGATGCGGTTGCGTTGCGGTGCGGTGCGGACTCCGCAAGGATTAAAAACCATTTATTCCAATCAGAGTCTCCACACCGACTCCGGTGCGGTTGTGGGGAAAAATTAACTTTCCGCAACAAGTCTATTTTTGCCGGACACCGCAGTGAATCGTCATCAAGTTAACGTCATTACGTGCGCCAAACAGGAAGTGAAACACGAGCAGGCGAGGTGCATCCGGTTTGTCAAAATAAAACCATTAGCTACATTGCTAATATTAACACGGTTTGGATATTTCAAAGACAAAGAAACAACATAAAACTTAATTAAGCGTGGGCTGGGCAATATTGCCAAAATGTCATATCCCGATAGAGCTCATTTTATATCCCGACAACGATAAGCAGACGAAACATAGAACACCTGTGGATCTCCTCCTCCACTGTGACCCAACATGCATCATATAAACCAGGTAACATGATTTTAGTAATGTGTTTTCAGCTGGGCATTTCATATCTGGGTTCGAGTGTAACTCACGTTTCTCCACTGTGTAGATTAGAGCCATAGCTTTGTATACGTTCGTGGTGGTAACAGCAGCAGCAATCTTCCATTCTGCTCAGCTGACAGCTGCATGACGTGCTGCAGGTAAAAGCCTGTTGCAGTGTCTGTGTCTGGAGTTTATTATGAGCGCTTACTCCAACACTCGACGCTGCTTTTGCAGCTTTTACTCTTTGACTGTCTCTGTATCTTCAACGTGGTTTTTGTGCGGGTGATAAAATATATTAGTGGCGTCGGAGTCCGTTGTTGGGACCGGACCGGGAGTCGGCAAACTTTTCAAACAGCTGTTGTCTGGTCCACGTCGGTCTTTTTATATTTAAGCACATCGATGAGACAGAAGTTGTCCCTCTTTTAGGTATAAGCTCCTCGGTTTGGGTTAGCTGGTTATCCTGTTGACTCTGGTCTAAAACGTGTCCACTACCGTCTGCCTTCATGTTTGTTTATGTGTTGCGGCACGTTCATGAACATCCCGTAAAGTGCATTATGCTGTAAAACTTCTATCGTGGCTTAAACATAGAACTTTTTATCTGACGGTAGACATTTTCTATCGTCCAGACGAAATATTTCGTCATATCGCACAGCACCCATTGTGGAACAAACCAAGTAAATATATAATCCTCAACAAAAGAACGAGAAGAGGACTAGCTTTTGTTTAGCAGCTGCTGCTAACAACGTACTTGTTCTCGCGTGAACCACCGAGATTTGGCGCTCCTGCTGAGGCAAAGAGCCGGAGACGTTCTACAGCAAAACCGCAGCCAGTGTGAACTACTTTTCTTGCGGGTGCGGTGCCGCACCGCACCGCTTCCAGTGTGAAGTAGCAGTAACAGCCGACAATGTGGAAATTTGAATTCTATTGGCTGAAAAAGTTTGCCGGTCAGAGAGAATTCAAAGGGGTCTATAGGAGGAAGGAGGGTCTTCAGAAGAATAACAGATGTTGTGGAACTCTACCATAGATCATAGTTTAGAACTGAAATATCATTTAAAACATTTATAAAACTTTGATACATAGAAAAATGCTCCACATAGGAGCTTTAAATAAAGATACTATCAGTGAGTTTATTAAATGCATTCGATTTCAAGACCCTCCATGTTTTTAGGGTGGGTGTTTCTAGACTCACTGTGGGGTTTCAGGAACATCTGGTGTAGAATATACAAGGCTATAACTAATGTCTATTAAAAAAATAGAAAAAAAGATTTTCAGATCAGCTTTATAGTATATATCATGTTATATCTGACTTTTACTGGTGTCATAAAGATATATTGCAGTTGTACACATACAAATACACCATTATGCTCTGCTGTTCCCAGAACTTGCAAAATTCACACGGCCATCAGCGTGAGTTTGGAGATGGTCAGAAGGACAGACAGAAAAAATCATCTCCAACATCATCTGAGGAGGAAAATGTGATCCTGAGCTCCATCAAGAACCGAGGAATCCAGGGTGAGAAGATGCTGGGATTGTTTGGGTTTTTTTTTTTTTAACTGCTGAAAAAACCATATTTCCTCAGGCAGCGGCTCAGTTAAAAACTTGATGTCTTGAAGCCTGCTTCTTGTCTGGTTATATTTGTATCAGCAACAACATATCACACTGACTGGTTTAGTTGTTTACTTTGTGTTTTTTCCTGCCTCAGGTGATGAAGAAAACCTGCTCCAGCTGAGTGCAGCAACAATCAACGCCGAATGGCTCACTGGTTCCTTGTTTGATCAGTCCTGTCTGGGCAAGTGCACGCCAGGAACCTGCTCAACCTGCAGAGCTGGAGCCACAGACTGCAGTGAGCATAAACAGCCAGCAGAGGACAGCATTGCACAAAAACCCAAGGTGAGAAATGCAGTACTTTCAGTCCAACTGAGTTAACTAAAAATAAGTTGGTGTCCTTGTTAGTTTATAAATGTAACATTTATTTTATTTTTTTTATTAGATAGGAATAATAACTTTAATGTTTTTGTTTTGTTTTTTCCTCCTATGCAGCTGTCAAACAAGCAAAGGAAAGAGCAGCAGCGGCAAGAGAAGAAGAAGCGTCAAGAGGAGCGGCATCGACAGAAGTTCCTTCAGAGTAAAGGAGGCCAGGACCAGAACCAGAACTTGCCAGAAGATGTCACTTTAGTACCGGCTCTCAACACCCTCAGCATATAGACTGAAGCATGGCCAGAAATGTCACACTGCTACTTCAGCTACCAGTGGCTGTCCAGTTTTGCACATAGATGAATTAAAGATTATATCACAGTGGGAAACTTTTCCTAAAGAGAACCTTCTAGTTTCTTTGCTAACAGTATAACAGTGCCTGCAAACTTGTGTGAGTGAGATGTGTGAAAGTTGGGAAATGCTGAGTGATACGAAGATTTTCATTGTTCCTGTTGGGGATTTTGATTCCTTGGTTTGTGTATGTATAAAATTCCTCACACCTGCTGTACCTACTTCACTGCTCGGTTCTTTTCTCTGCTGGACATGGGGGTTTCCATGACAACCATGCAGATAATTCTGTTCGACCAGGCTGTTTTGCCATATATTAAGTTGCCATTCATTCAAGTTGTCCTGTTTTTGATCGGGGGGGGGCTGGCTGTAATACAGTATGTAAGGTGGGTACTTGATAACGATTTACAATTTCTTGTGTAAAATATACATTGACCACAGTAACATGTTCCTATACTTTGGTATATTAATCTAATCATTTTCATACATGTTGCAATATTTTTTTTAATTTTAAATTTAGCAATACAGTTTGTATTAGTTGGTGAATATTCAGTTCACAACTTTATGTATAAATTGACATGCAAAATGTCCCATAAATATCAGGATAAAACAGTTTTGTGGTATTGGATTCTTTTTTGTAGATATGAGAAATTGGCTGGAAAACCCTCAAAATATGTTTTTTTTCCAAGTTTTTATGGACAAACCACTAGTTTATTCTGAGTTTAGGAGCTGTTTTTTTTTTTTGCCTGATTCTGGGTTAATTTGAACAAAAATAGGTTTTCTTTTTATTACAAGGCATTTAAATTGGTCAAAAGTGTAAAAGTAATCATTGTAGAAATGTATTATTAGTGCACATTTTTATCATTTGTTTTTTAATCCAAACATGACCACACTGATATAAACAGTTTCCAATGGTCTGATGTAAATGTGGCATTCACCATCTGGTTCTACAGGGCACAGATCACAATGAAGCGGTCATCGGTGTGGGATGTGGCCAAAGGACGTCCACTTCTATGCCTTTCTGTGACTCGTCCAGTCCAGTGACACTAAGCTCTAGACGTACTATTGATCAATTGTTGGTGTGGTCTTGGTCTCATGTCAAATTGTAAACAGCATGATAAGGAGGACTTAAATTCCAATTCTAAAACAGGAAATGTATTGGTTGATTCATAGATCAAACACCTTTTATTAATTTTGCCATTAAGCACCTTGTTAGAGAACAGCAAGTTGTGCAAAAAGTACTGAAACATTGAACAGTTGGATAGAAGCGTTCAAAAGTTTAGAAAAGGTCACCTTTAAAGGTTTGAGTATGTTTTAGGTTTATCCTGAAATTTCACCTAACTTTTAACGAGTAGTTAAATTTGTCTTGGCCTGTTAATTACAAGAACTTGGTTTAATGTTAACAAAATCTCAACTAAACATAAATGACAGGGATTGTGTCTAGTGTTTTAGCATTAATCAACGTCTCAGACCCTGAAAATAGACGAGAGTTGGTTCAACGGAATTTCACATCACTAATGATCAAACATACATTAGTTAAACACACCCTTTGCCCTGAGCTCAACAGGTCAATGATAACTATGTGATGCTGTCTGTTCTCTTTGATTATCAAAGTGGGAAACACATTTCAGCTTTAAGAAAAAATAAATAAAAAGAAATAAATTTGTAAAGAAAATGCAAATACAATATAATAAAGGCTCATTTAATTACAAACATGTTTAAAAAATAACAGAAATTGAAGAAAATGTGGGGTCACATCATTTTGGCTTCAAATTTGACAAATTCTGTACACTTCAAAAACACAAGGTTAAAGGCAACTTTAAAAACCTGCAGACTGATTTAAATTATTTTTAACAGCAAGATTTGTAATAACTTTAGGAACTACTGCTGATGCATCAGTAGCACAAAAAAATAAAAGTGTTAAAGACTGAAAACAGATTCAGCTTTATCAGTGGCTGTCTGAAGACGTAAAACTACCCAGGACAAACCTAACCTTCAAATGAGCTGAAGAACCAATAAAAACAACTACAGGTGTGCTTTATGTGTAATGTTCAGAAATATTTCAGAACAAAATGTACAGCCTCGCTTTAAGCAAATGTAACTTTTAAAAAAGTTCATGGTAATAAACACTTCAACGTTTTTACTGTGGGTGGAAAGTGTTAAACGTAGTTGAATTAAAAATTGTGGGCAGCTTCCAATGGAAACTAGATGAACATGTTGAAAAACATTCTTCCTGTTCAGACGGTGTCTTTGTCCTCAAAAAGAAATGCGTCTCATTAAGGGAACATTTGTTTAGAGTCTAGTGATGTCCCGGGAAACCTGAGGATGGTCCTACACTAGAAGTCCTGCCGGATGTTCTCCTTGTTCTCGTCTCCCTGCTGCTGTCTGAGCTGACCCACCTCGTTTTCCAGCTGGACAATGGCCCTTTCAATCTCGTAGTTTTTACTGACAAGAGACACCCAGCTGTCAAAAACAAATATAGATGTTAAGACACCTGGAAATCCAAACTATACATTTCCTGCATACAGTGACATTAATATGGAAGTTCTTCAGAGGACATACTTAGACTCCAGCTCGCGCAGTTTGGCCCCTGCTGCCAACTGATCGTTCTTACGTTGCCAGTTCAAATCTTGAATTTGCTTCCTGTATACCAAAGTTATTGTTTAACTTGTAGGTATGAAAATATTCTAAAAGCCATTTTAGTTAGTAAGCAATATGCAGCCATAATTCACCTGAACTTGTGAAGTTCTTTTTGAGCCATCTCAATCAGAAACGCCAAGTTACTAAGAAAGGAGAACAAAAAAAATTTGCAGTCTTTAAGTCATACATAAAAGTTAATAGTTTTGAGAGAAAAAAAAAAGGCTGCCGTTGCTCACTCGTTGTAGACTTTCCATGCATTAGTTCCATACTGAGACATCAGCTCTAGGTTCTCGATGCGGATGGCCTGGTGCTCCAGCTGGGCCATTGAGTTGTTCACACACTCCTGCCATGCTGTAATGTCATTCTTCTGTCCTGATGAAGGAGCTGGCAGCTCATACCTTCACAGGGTGGAAGATAATTGAATAGTCAGCAAAAAACAGCCAATCTAAAAAGATTAAACACAAGGTACAAGCACCTGTTACACCTACAGCAGCTTCTTTCTGTTTAATTATAGATTCAAAATTGTCGTATCTACTGAATGTTCCAATTTTTAGTCTTTATTGAGTTTGAGTGGTAAAAGAAAAAGATAACAAACCTAAAAATGAAAAATTTCTACCTTTCCAAAATGAGGTAATTTAGCAAAAGACCCTGATAATTATTTAGATTTTTCTAAATGTCAAACAAATTTCCACTTGGAGCACTCTACAGGCAATATAGGAATAATAATAAAAAAATTTAATCACCAGCTGTGTCATTTTGTGCATGTTAATCATGTAAATATAATATTATTTTGTCTTCATTGCGTTAGAAAACAATTTAGCTCCAAATTTGTCAGCAGATTGTGGTTCAAGCAGGGGGAACAAACATTTTGCAGGACAACTACCACCAGACTCCTGCACTGAGCAGGTTTTACCTTTTCATGCTCAAGAGATCCATGGGCTGACGAGCCGCTAACCGCTCAAACTCATTTCTCATTATTTCTGTCTGAGTGGTGAAAAGAAAGTGCAGTCAGTTGAGTGTCAGTCTAAAATTATTAGGAAGACCTCAGATTCCTTTTAAGGCTCTCACCTCAAAAGCAGAGAAGTCAGGTGTAGGTAGGTAGCTCAGGTAGTTCTTCGTAGGTCTGTACCGTCTGGTCTCCTCCTCAACCAGCGCTGCAGCCTAAGGAATCAAACAGGGTTTATGGTGGTGTTAACTTTTTTACACTTTGTACTGAGGTTAAAAGTTGATTGAGACAGATGTTTTGAAAATCAAATGAAATATTTAAACTGAATTTAAATGGGAGCAGAGGTGTTGGCAAAATATAATCTACACCCCATATCCATAACATTAAGATCTAATATACCGAAACATTTGGAATTCTGATGACTCAAAGGCCTCAGTTAAAACAAGATTACCAAACTCTTGCCTTTGTAAACATTGGAAAAACACAATTTTGTGCAGCTCTACGATTTAATCTTAGAAAACATTTTCATTTCTATAATGACAACAGCTTCTTCAGCAACAACCACTCATATTTTATTTACTACTTTGAAATGAAAAATGAGGAGGACTATTGTTTAGGCCTAAAATAAACTTGAGGAAAAACATTAGAAACCAAAATTTGATTTTAGGCTTATGAGTACAAAGTACAAAAAAAGTTATGAAGCTGTTTTTATTTATCATAGTCAATGTGTTTAAATTTTTTAAAATTTAGATTTGTATGTCAACTTCATATTTCCAAGCTGAGAAAAAAGCATAGAAACATTTGAAAAAACTACAGTTAACATTATACTAAAAGGTTTTATATCTTCTCTTAACAGTTAAATATGTCAAGAAGACTTAGTAATGAACCATCAAAAGCTGAAATTTCTGCAAGAGTATATGAGTATAGCTAACCTTTGTGTACCAAACTCCATCAGGAAATTAGCTGTCTTTAACAGAGCCCAAATAAACTGAATATACGCATGTGGTCAAATGTAATAAAAAAGTCTCCTAGGCAAATTACCATAAATATGATTGATCGGTTTACCTTTTGTCTGAGAATACATTTTTCATTTCTTGCACATGAGCCTTGAATGGAACTACAGTCAATTCCTCACTAATATAAAATACGACCCGAATAGATAATTAATTGGGCGCGTTAGCTTATTCGTTAACAGTATTAGTAATTTAAAATAAAGGGCTATAGTTTTGCCGCTGAATTAAACCATACAAAGCTCATCTGTGCCATGTTCATGTAGCATGGTCGGCTAGCACACGCTTCTGTTAGCAAACATTTTTTGACTTTACTCACCGCCTCTCTGACACCTGCTGCATCGTAACCTTGGTCGAAATAAGGCAACGCATCTACAAACACTTCACCAGCTACCGAAGCCGTTCCGGCCATATTTAGTTGGTTTATTTACAGATGAATTTGTTGATTTACTTCTTCCCGAGCTAAACAAACTCTACGGCTAATCGAATGGTTTTCCGGTGAAGATTTTCAAAATAAAATGTCCAACACAGTAGCGTCGATGTTTTGAATCTTGAAGCCAGGCTGTGAAATTCAAGTTAACTATACCGTTTACCCCTCAGTATTATTTAAATGTTCTTCAGAACATTAAAGCAATAAAATATGTTTGGGGATTGTATATTCGTACACAATGAAATGCAAAAGTTTTAAACCCTCATATCTTCTTCAAAACTTGAATCCAAGAAATAATTATTACAAGAAAATGTGGCTTCTTTTCTTCTGT